>APFE030569460.1:95492-133175 GCA_000404065.3 Pinus taeda
CACTCACTTGTCATGAGGGGAATAGAAGAAGAAAGGCTTCTCAAACTGCAAGGAACATCTGCTCATGCACAACATTTCTCATACAATTCTCATCATGAAGAAGGTACGCTTCCATCAAGTTTATTATGCCATGCTAGATTTGGACATTTGAACTATGACAGTCTCCGCTTATTGAATAAAAATGGTGTTCCTGGTCTGCCTACAATGTTGGAAATAATACTGAGGGGGGGGTGAATCAGTATTATCAAATCAGTAAAAAAATTTCATTTTCTTACTCAGATTCATATACGCTACTTCAATTAAGGATATCTACATATATACGCGACTGTGTCTAAAGAAACTAGCATATATCCAGATTATTTATGATTCAGATAATCCATTACATGTTGATCTTTAGTTAATGCATCAGAACTTCATTGACCATATGAACAGTAAACAAAAGCAGTAAAACAGAACAGATCATCACACACAAGAAGCACACATGAACACCATGATATAAGGTGGAAACCAAATGTGGGGTGAAACCACCTGCTGCAATTTGTTTCTTCTTCCTTTAATAAGATAACTTTTTTACCAAGATTGTTACTGGTGCAGTCCTACTAGTACACAGGCTGCAACCTGCAGAGAGCTACCACGCCTCTCTGGTTTCTCCAGCTTCTTTTCTGGGAAGGGAGCTACAAACCCCCATGTTCTTGTACTATGCTAAAGATACTAGTACGTAGGCTCCGACCTACAATCTTCTCTCCTCCAGGTACCACGTTTCATAAATTTTCAGACTGGACCCATCAATATCATTGAAGCACACAATCAATCAACACTAGCATTATCAATCTCTGAATCACCCAATACTGAATCACTGAACCCTGTCAACAAAAGCAGTCACCAAAACACAGAGCAGAACCCTGAACTCTGCAACACTATTTAGAACCAACTGTATCATCAACATCATAGCTTAAATGGTATACGCTACTTGGACGAACCAAACCCGCGTACATACGCGCTTTTACCAAATCCAACCCACGTACAGATCTATAAATATTCAATCATGACTTGCAGCGATTTCAAACTTAAGTTATACCCAGTTCAGATCATTACATGCGTCAGTATACAGATCTAGAATAAACATAATCAATCATATAGAGATAGTTCATTTCAAACCATTTGATCCCGATCTATCCTTAGATCTTGTTCTCCATCAACTTGTGAGATCCCTCCTCAGCTTAGATCAAGCAACCCATAACCTGCATACTGGATCTCATCCTTCATCAGATATTCAAGACTTTCTCACCCTGCCTAATGATCTTCTTCTCCTTTTATAGTCTTAGGCCTTGCTTAATACCATGGTCCAAAACCATGACAAACCAATACCATGCATCCAATACTAGGGATCAACACATCTGAGGAGGTACCATGGTCCAAAACCATAGGTTCAAGTTCCAAGGACTAACCGCCATGGGCCAAGGTAATTTTTCCAACATATACACGCTTTTCTTTGCATGAATGTGCGTGCATACGCATACGCGACTTGGTAATGCCTAACCCGCGTGTATACGCGGCTTTGTCACAATGAACATGCGTATATTTATATTCTCTTCATTCTTGTAGACTAATCCTTGCTTTTTACCTTATGCACAATGATTTGTCATCTGTGTGGTTTTCCATCAAGGACAACACTTATCTCATAATGCTAACATTAAGGTATCTGCAAGGAACATCAGACTTTGGTATTTTGTATTTTGACTCATTTGATGTTGGTTTGACAGGTTATACAAACTCTGATTGGGCGAGAAATTTAGATGATAGAAGATCAATCACAGGTTACACCTTCAACATTGGTTATGGGGTCATCTGTTGGTGCAGCGAGAAGCAACATACTGTTGTCTTATCCTCAGCAAAAGCAGAATATCAAGCTATGTGTGCAACAGCATGCGAGGCAGTTTCGTTACATAGACTTCTCCAAGATGCAGGAGAAGAACAGATAGAAGCTACAATTATCAATTGTGATAATCAGAGTTCCATCAAACTGGCTTACAATCCCGTGTTTCATAAAAACACCAAGCACATAGACACTCAATTTCATTTTGTCAGGGAGAAGGTGCAGTCCAAAGAGATTTGTGTAGAGTATTGTAATTATAGTGATAATATGGCTGATATATTCACTAAGCCTCTTGCAAGACTGAAGTTTGATTTGTTTAGGGATACGTTAGGTGTGTTTAATAACCCCTTTCTCCATCAAGAGGGAGTGTTAGAATTAATGGATATTAGGTGATTATTGTTATGTAGTTATGATTGTGCTTTTCTTAGATATTCAATTCCTATTATTTAGGGATTTGTTTTACTATCCGTAACAAATTGTATCTATTTATTATTGGAGTTTAATGTGAAGCCCATGCGGGTGCATTTGCTTGTAGGAGCTCCTAGTGATCCACACTTGTGAGCTCCTCCTGTGTTGTTTGCCAATTCATGTCTTCCATGTGCAACTGTTGACAATATAGTAAGCTAAAATTACATACACAAACTACGGTAAGCTGAAATTACATACACAAACTATGGAAGGCCTGCGTATTATTTTACTCGATGGGAATATGAAATTTTAGTGACAAATAATGGAATTCCATTACTTATTATTACAAGCGTAGTGTTTATTGAGTTATTGTTACGGGTAGTGTTTTACTGGTTTTATAATAATGTGTTTTTTAATCTTTAATCAAAATGCGTAAAATTTCTATTTTATAAGATAGAAAGCAATTTCATTAAATCAAGAAGCAACGTTTTTACATTCATTATTTTTGCATGGATGAATTTCAAAACTTTGTTTTTCTATGGTGGTGCTTCTCATATTTTTGTATCTCACCCTTGTTTTAGAGAAATTGGACATATGGTAAGATGAAATTACATACACAAATTATGGAAGGCATGCTTACCCTGGTTTTAGAGAAATTGGACATATGGTAAGATGAAATTACATACACAAATTATGGAAGGCATGCTTATTCTTTTATTGGATGGGAATATGAAATTTCAGTGACAAATAATGGAATTCCATTACTTATTATTACAAGGGTCGTACTTATTATTACCCTTATGGTAGTGTTTTATTGAGTTATTGTTACGAGGTAGTGTTGTTTGATTGGTTTGAGAATAATGCGTTTTTTAATTTTTAATAAAAATGTGTAAAAGTAGTGTTGCTTGATTGGTTTGACAATAATACGTTTTTTAATTTTTAATAAAAATGACGTATAAAAGTTTGTGTGTTTATTTGTTTTTTAAGTATGAAAAAGTTGTATAAGGATGGTATATAAAGATACCAATATATTCCATCACATATAATACATTCCATAATCGAGTCCATTTCGACTCGACAAAACATGGTGAATGTCATTGTTATCAGATATATGTCTCTATGCACAGTGGCATGTACATATAATATAGTGTAAATATACAAGCAAAATGATTTAATATATCAGCAATCTAGACATCTAAAATGTGGGAGAAAGATATACAAAAACCAAAACACAAAAAATAAGTCTTTGTCACATAAAAAACTTCTGAGGATAAACCACCAACATTAGCATATGAATATTTCCAGAGAATGTAGTAGTAACCCTGGTAGTGGAAGCACCCCGACGTCCATGATGTTTTCCTCCATCTTGATCTCAATGTGCATCCCATCTAGCTCATCCAATAACCCCCTCTTAGAAAGTCTATCCACATTTTGATTAAAGTCCCTTCCAATGTGCTCATTCGTTGAGTCATTAAAAGAGGCCCAAAGTTGCTCAATTTGATATAGCCAAACATGGAACATGGGTTGATAAACTTTTGCACATCCCAGGACATAGTCGATGATAATCTTAGAGTCCCCAAAAATGTGAATTGAAGGGATCTTAAGATATCTAGTGAACCAGAGAAGTCCCTATAGTGTCATGGCTTCTGCCCTTGTGTTCGTGTCGTTGCTAGCACCCTAGTGAACCCAAAATTCTTGTTCCTGAGATAAAGCAATCGTGAAACCACATTTGCACATATTCCTTTGTGATGCCCCGTCAAAGAAGCCAGTCATGTAGACCATCCAATTGGTTTATGAATGATTTTCTTAGGCCCTATGCCCTGTTGTGTACCAATAGAGTACCATTTGATAATGTGCTCCAACACCTGCATAACATTTTCTCTGAAATTTTTAAAAGTGATATTGTTTTGCCATCTCTAGATCTTCCAGAAAAGAATAAGGGGGATGTTTCGCCATGTTGTACTTTGATTGCTCCACCGCCTCAAGCAATCAGTAATCCAATCATATTGATTATACGGAAAACTAATATAACCAGCAAGATTGTTCCAGACTTGTACAATCGTAGGAAATTTTAAGAATATGTGGAAATTTCTCTCCTCCACTTCCCTGCATAGTACACATATCCCTAGCCCATTCCAATTCCTCTTCTGGAGGTTTTCCCACGTTAGATTTTTATTCTTGCAAACCAGCCAAAGAAAAAGAATAATATTAATGGAGATTTTGGATTTCCATAAATTAAAGAACAAGCATACCTCAGAGTGTTTTATCTCCTAATGGCAGAGTGTGAAATATATATCAACCACCATAACGCCCCCCTCCTTCATTTTTCCTATCTGGGCAATCTTGTCCCTATCAACTTCTCAACATATTCCAGCGAGCTGCAAGCCAGCTCTAATCTGATCCCACTCCCTCGCCATCTTCCCATCCAAACCCAATTCCCATGCCCTTTTCCAAATAGGACATCAACCCTGCCATGTCGATATGACCTGTTGCCATAAAAAGATTACGTGACTGTTTAAATAGTGTATAAAACCATTAGATATATTATAGGTTGCTTCAATCCGCAAAATTTGATCCAAACCAATGATAATCTAGTGGCCATAATCCAATTTCCAGGCAAGTTGCTGCAGAAAGCAATTACGAATTTTAGTGAAGCTGAGTCGAATTGTTGAGCCTGATGTGATTCCGATACGCCCTCTGCGCATTCAGACAGAAAAATCTAGGTCCTTCATATACTTGTGTCTAATGATCATGCCCCAGGTGCCACCCTCAAATATCCCTCTCCACAAAGATTTAAGTAATAATGCCCAGTCGAATCTCCTCAAATTAAAAATCCCCCATCCACCCATACGCTTTGGAAGTGAGAGGTGGTCCAGCTTGACAAGATGGAATTTGTTCTTATTTATCATACCAGACTAGATGGAATTTTTTCTTATTTATCATGCCATACCAGATGAATTTTGCCATGATCCCATTGAGCCTTTTAATAATGGAGAGAGGTAGATGATATAAGTGTGTCCAGTACACTCCCAACTCCGTGATCACCGCATGGGTCAAAGTGATGCGGCCCCCCATAGATAAGCATCTGAATTCCCAGCCGGAATTGTTTTTTATAGAATCGGTCCACAAGCCACATCCAATCATTGACCTTATAACTACAAGGCTTGATATGAAATCCAAGATATTTCATACCCCCCGACAATAAATCAAAAGCCACTCCAAAAAGTCTTTGAATCTATGCAATAACCTCCATATCACATATGCCATAGAATACGATGGACTTCTAAAGATTCATAAGAAATCCAGAAGCATTCCCAAACTTAGCAGATATATTAAAAAGGTGAAACCATGCAAACCGGTTGAAAATTCCCATGATGAACACATCATCAACAAAAAAACTATGTGAAATATAGATGTCTCACACCATGCGCAGTGCTTGAAACTGACCCTCTGTCATTGTTTTTTTTATATGAAGACTCAGCACATCCATAGCCAAAATGAATGGTAGAGGAGATAGTGAGCAGCCTTGTCTGAGACCCCTCCTAGCCTTAAAGAATTTCGTAGGGTAGCCATTAATAATAACATCATAATGAACATTTGTTACACAAGCCATTATCCACTCAGCAGACCTGGCTTGTATACCAATTTTGTGAAGTACCAGTATCACGTAGCCCCAATCAAGACAGCGAAAAGCCTTTTGTAAGTCAACCTTCATAATAGCAGCATTTAATTTTTTAGAATGGATCGAGTGCATACATTCTTGGGCTATCACCACTGCATCATGGATCTGTCTATTTTTCAGGAAGTCGAACTGTTGAGGGGATATATACTTAGACAGAGCATGCATCATCCTATTAGCAATAGTTTTTGAGATAACCTTGTAGATAAGATTACAAAAGAAATAGGTCTATAATCCGAGAAGGTGGAAGAGGGAGTCCTTTTCGAAATAAGAGTGATATATGTAGAGTTGATATGCGTGTGTATAAAGCCCCTGGTCTATGATTCATCTACCATGTCAACGAGGTCCTACTTTATGAGATCGAAAAAATGTGTAAAAATTTCCACTTTCCACCCATCAGGGCCTGGACTCTTATCCCCCTTGAAAGATTTAAGCACTCCCAGTGTTTCCTCCTCTGAAACATCTTTATAGAGATCTGAGTTTGCAGTCTCATCAAACATGGATGGAAATAATTCCACCCCCAGGTTTGATCCTCTGGACAATCCAATTCCCTTTGACAGTATGCTTTCTGAAAGTGGACAACAGCAGCTCTGCAAATGTCCTGTTGTGTCTGAGCCTTTGTGATGGTCGCATCAGTAATCTCCCATATGGAGTTAAGCTTCCTCCTGTTATTTGCAAATCTGTGAAAAAATTTAGTATTCCTATCCCCTTCCCGAATCCAAATGGCCCTACTCTTTAAACGCCAACCAGACTCTTTGATAAGAAGAAGATGTTTCTTTTTTAGTTCCAGGGCATGTATACGGTTTCTGATATCAACTGGAAAATTATGCTCGAGTAAGTGGGGGTGAATGTCATGTAGTTCTTGCAAAACGTCAGCTAACTCTTTGTTCATTTGCCTTCGTTTTCTTTTCTCCCATGCCTTGACCTCCATCTGAAGGGCCCACAGCTTTCCCTGTATATGCAGCATGAGGGAAGAGTTCTGAATCCCGTGACGATTCCAAACTTCCCTCACAAGGATATTAAAATATAGGTCATCAAGCCATACCCGCTTAAACTTGAAAAGGCATCCTGCCTTTGAAATCCCCCCTCCTCTAGTGTAGGGCAATGGACTGATGATCTGAGATATGATTACACACCACCTCAGAATGTACCATCCCAAGCCACTCAACTAGTTATTCATGTACGAGAAAGCGGTCCAGTCGCTTAGCAGCATATCCATCCCCATCCTACCATTACCCCAAGTTCGAATAATCATAGAAGGGCATATATCAACAAGATTGTGGTCAATAATGATATCTTTGATTCGATCATCCAAAGCGTCCACCTTTTTGGATCTCCCCCATACCTCATCCAGTCCAATTGTACAGTTAAGATCCCCTGCAATGATAAGAGAAGAAAGACCTAGTATCTCCGTCGCAATTAGGTTATCCCAAAAAATAGCTCGATATCTGTATGGATCATATACATTTAGTATGTGAATTCTACCCTTTATGCCAAAAAAACATAAAAATTCCTTCACTTTAACCCACTGAGGATCCCAAATAGCCACCACTCCTCCCAAGAGACCAACTACATCAATGGCAGCCATGTGCCAATCAGGAAGCATCTTCCTGAAGTACTCAATCACCTTTGGAACCGCATGCATAGTTTCTTGTAATAGAATAATATATGGACAAAGAGAAGAGAAGAAAAGAGATCCTTGAGGACCAGATATTTAGGAGTAGCCCCCAGACCCCGAATATTCAAAGAGAGGATGAAATTCATGTTAAACCATAGGCGGGCTTCCATGCTCCAAGGGCCCGAGGAGGAATAGAACCAGCAATAGGAACATCAATGAGGGTATGAACATCAGCTAGACTAAAATGGAGAGGCCGAGGGTGACCTCGGAAATGTCTACTATTGCGATTGTGCTTGCAGTGAACTGTGATATTCCCAGCAGAGGAGGGACTAATACGGGGAGGTGAAGTGTTAGGTGGCTTGTGGATAGCGAGGACTCGAAGATCTAGAGTCTTCTTCTGGAGAAGAAAGTTAAGATCGTTATCCACAGATTTGGTGGACGAAATAAGAGGAGAAATAGGCAATGTAGGGCAGGTTCCAAATGCCAGGGTTTGGTGTGAGACACATGATGGTGACGGCACGGGGACATACATAATGTGCGAGGAGGAGGGTGTGTCACATGACGTCAGAGGGTGAGATGCAAGATGCAGAGGTGGTCGGTTGTCACGAGGAGGGGGAGTGATATTATCCATAGGGGGAGGTAAGGTGGCATCAGTCGAGGGAATACCAAACCCATCTGAAGACCGATGGGGTGAAGGAATATTGATAGGAGCAGAGTCACTTAGTTTCGCAGACTGATGAGAAGAATGATGTACAGAATAAGGAGATTCGGAATACCTGATCTCCGCAGAGTACCATGCTTGTGGGAAGGCGTCTCATTCCAGCTACGTGGCAAATTAGTATGTGAAACATCATTTTCGAGCTCACCATGACAATGTTGTCGGTGTGCCATAAGTCTGCCACCTAGCCGATGTGGACATTGTGCCAAAAGATGCCATGTATGATGGCAGTTTAGACACCGAAATGGAACCCCCCAAAAGTCCAGCCGTTGAACCAGATGGGTGTCTCCCCAGCTTAATTCAATATGATCCGGAAACCAACCTCTGTACTCATTTTCAATTAAAATCCATGCAACTCGCTTATCCTATACACCCAAACATCACGGGTCAATATACACGGAATTTTCAATAGCGTTGCCAATATCCATAAAAACTTATCGCATCCAGAATTTATAATGTGATTTTGAGAGCAAATATTTTTAATTAAATTATTTTATTTAAAAAATTTATGATTTCTAAAAAAAATATTGTTTTTTCATCTAAGATAAACTTAATGCAAATCTATACATGATGAAATTGAAAAGATTTCTAAACAAATTTTTTAAAGGAGATTTATACAAACTAGTTAAGGAATATATTGCAATGAATGAAATTGGCTACCAATCATAATAAGAGTGGATGAAATTACATAGACAAACTGTGGAAGGCATGCTTATTATTTTACAGAATGGTTATATGAAATTACAGATTCAAATAATGGAATTGTATTAATATAGTTTTTATTATAAGTGTAGAGTTGGATTGATTTGATAATAATGTGTTATATGATAAGTTCATTATTTTACACCATGGTAATAAGAAATTATACTATTCAATAATGAAATTTCATGATGAGAAATTATACAGTGCAATAATGGAATTTTATGAATATAATTTTGATTTCAACTATAGTGTTTAGTGTTTGATTGATTTGATAATAATTTGTTTTTTAATGTATAATAAAAATGTGTAAAAGTTGTTTTATAGATTTTATAATAATGTGAATTTTTAGAAATATTTTTAATTAAATTATTTTATTTTAAAAATTATAGTTTCTAAATTAAACATTGATTGTTTTGTGTTGTGTTTGTAATTTTGAATATGAGAAATGTTAATTTTGTAATTAAATTAGATAATATTAAATTAAAAAATAATAATATTTGTTTTTGTAATTTTAATATTTTTTATAATATTTGTCTTGAAAAATGAACCATATTGGTTGGTTCTAAACGGTTCAACAAGATTTATTTTATGTGATTTTAACCAAAAATATTATTACAATTAATATAGAATCACAGAAATCTAAATTCTACCACATGAAATGTTATTTTATAATTAAAATTAAAAAATAATATAAATTTATTAATTATATATATATATAAAAGAAGTAATAAAATCAAAAAGGTTTCACACAGATTTTTGAAGAAATAAAATCAGTAAAATCAGCGAGCAGTCGGGTTAAGAGAAAAATCTTCTAAAAGGAAATAGCTCTAAGAGAAGCCACCCGAGAAAAATGTGCCACCAAGAAGGCGAGGAAATTGTGCCAAGAGGGAGAGAGGGAGAGAGGGCCATGTTAGACTAGTTTTTTTCTTAATTGTATATGGTGTTAGTCAATGTTGTTTTAAATTCTCTAACATTAAAATAATACATCTTACTTTCCTACTTTTCATTATAAAATAGTTGAATTGGAAAGAAATACTATTTATTTAGTATTTTTATAATTAAATTTTTTTTTTATTAAAATTTAAAATATATCTATAAATTTTTAAGAGAAAACACATATGTTTTTTAAATATATGATATGCTTATTTTAAAATATGTATTCTATAATTTTAATTTAATTATTAATCACTATATGTCGATGGTAGAGATTTGGACTTCCATAAAATATGTTGGAATATTCATATAGAATTCACCAATGTTCCATCAAGCTTCTAAAACGGGAGTATGCGATGGAGGGAGACGCAAAGAGAGATCGTGTAAGAATACTCTCAAATTTTACAGAAATTAAGAAGATGCATGAGACATTCTAGTATATTTTGTTTTATTTTTAATAAATATATATATATATATATATATATATATAATATATATAGATAGATAGATATTGAAAGCATAAATACATTGATCCATACTTAGTTGGATTAAATAATAAAATACACTAATACATACCCATCATTCTTAATGATACATATATCATTCATCCATAGAATAGAAGAATCCATAATGAAATACATTGATCCATATTCATTATTCATTATTCACCATTCTAGAATATACATTGATTTAAAAATTAAATTCATCATTCATAATTCTATATTTTAAATTGATTTAAAATTAAAGTTCATCATTCATCAGTCTGGAATCTAATTAGTACTAAGCAAAATAGACTATAGTAGAAACTGAAATCTGAAGACTACAATAGTAAATTAATATAACTAAACTCAAAAATAGTTAAGAGTGACAAGTCAAAAAGTAAGTCTAACGTATATAGAGGGCTTAAGTAAGTCTAAGGTATATAGAGGGCTTCATGCTCTTGATTAAATATTAATTGCATACTCTTACAAAATCCAATGGAAACTTTGCAAGACGCCTTAATCATGAAATCCTGAAAATATGTTAAAGTCTATTGGATTTGGAGTGAGATCTAAAAATCTATTTTCTCCATATGAAATGTAATGGGCTTAGAAGTGCTCTCCAACATCTTGAATCATTCCATGGTAATGTTAAAAATTTAAGTAGAAGGATGAAAAAGAAAGATAGCGGAGAATGTCACACTTTCACTTTAAGAATTTAACATTACCATTAATTACATAGCATCAGTAAGGCCTTAGGGTTGAGTATTAAGCTTCTCCACTCATAAATCATTTTTTTAAAGCTAAATTAAAGGGGAAAGTCTAGCCCTTTTTGAGAGGGGACGCCTACAAGCAACCATTTTGGGGAAACTTGTCTGCTACACCATGGAAAAATTTCCCCCTATGTCTCCCTATGTCTCCCCAAAAGGGTGATTTGGGGAAACATTTCCCCAATTGTCCCTTGATCCCAAGTGCGTGGGAAGTGTGAAGTGTGAAGTGTGTACACCTCACCCTGGGTAGCATCCCCTTGGAACTGATATTCACAAATCAAGGGTTAAGATTTATCTTCAAGTTAGTTATGTTATTTTCATTAATTTATTTCAAATTATTTAATTAAAGAAAATGGCATATCACCACATGTCATATTGGGCATGTGGTATTGACAAGCCATGGTATTGGTCCATGATATTGTACGAAGAACTATCTACAAATTAAGGATTTCGCTGGTAACGTGGGGGTGAATCTCCATGGTAAGAATATTATTACACGTTTTTTAAAATGTATATATATTTAGCTCTTATATTAAGTTTTTAATAATAATAATTTAAAATAAATGTATAATTTAACTAACTTTTATTTTATATTTTTAATCTAGGCAATGTGAGATGTATAATGGGGTAAGTATTTTGATGATTGTCATGGATTGATGCCTCTTTGTATTTACCGAACATTTAGTTTATATAGTTACACTAGTAATTATTAACTTTTATGATTTTTTTCTAATTTTGGCAATATGAGATGTATCATGAAGTATTTGTTTTGATGTTGATATTGATGCTTATTAGTCTTTACCAACCATTTAATTTATATGGTTTGGATACCTTTTTTTTTAGTATGTGTTGTCGACTAAGAAATTACAACAAAAGAGGGATTGTTCGAGTTATCTCACACATGACTCCTTGGAATGCAAGTGATCAAAAAGTATGGCTTCTTTGATATCTAAACCATTGTGTCTATATGCATAAATAGGCCAAAAAGACTTGCAAAATTTGATAAAATTTACAACACATAGTAATTGATAGGATGCAAGATTACATCTTTGGGCCTTTTACACAAATTGATACAAAAACAGAGCATGATCAAGAATTATCAAAAGACACTCCTAGTAACTTGAAGAAGCCTGGAGACTTTTGGGAGTTGGATTTTCTTCATTTGCAGTCTTTCTTGCCTCTTGTCAAAAGAGGGGAAGGACATTATTTTTTCTTTAACACTTCTTAACAGGATGGAGAGAAGGAGGCATTATCACCTCCAACCTTTTTTGCAAGTGCATATCACCTTCCTTTGTTTTCTCCTTTTTTACTGATATGGATTCTTTTCTACCTCGAGTCCTTGTTGTGGGATTGTTTAGGGATTTTCTAAAAGGCCACTTCCAATGACCTTTGAGATCCTAGCTCTTTATCCTTCTCTGCATGTGCACTTCTAACATATCTATGAGTGCAAAGACATACTTTCTTATCTGGTTTTTCACGAATTACCCTTTCACCCTCTAGTTTTTCATTTGCAAATCCATAAATCAAATATCGTTGATGGTTCCTAGCGTTTCTAGGGGAATGGGTTACCTCTTCCTCTTCTGATACAACCTCTTCCTCCATGACTAATTTTTTTTTAGTTGGAGCATCTTCGATGGAAGGTATCTCATATAACTCATTTGTTGGAAGATAACAAGCTAAATCGCTTGGTGCAGTGGATCAAGGATTCTCCTTCTTCACTTTTGTGATTGAGAGAATCATGTGTATTCCCTGTCAAACCATTATTCTTGCTAGAGTAGAATTATTCACCTTTTGTAACCGATTTATTTGGATAGGGGGTTTTTAGGTCCCAATGCATTCCCTTCATGTGTCATTGTGGTTGTATTTTGTTGGGAGTCACCCTTTTTTCTTTTTGGTTTTTGCCATTGTTCTCCATCCTCATTATTTCTTTTGATTTATTCCACCTTTTGGCAACTTTGGAAAAATTAATATATTCAAGATAATTTTTACATTTAAATGGTGGTTTTGCATAATCCAGTTCTTGATAATGAGTCCAATTATCTAGCTATATATTTATTGTTGTCAGGGTCCCTTATCAAGATCCACTACTACATGGAGAAAGAGAGCATCAAGAAATCACTATGTGGCTGAACTGAAGAAAGACGTGTGAAGCTAGGGTTTGCAGAGGAATCTCTGTGTTCGGTACCATGGAGGGGTGAGAGGGGGGAGCTCTACTCCCTCCTACAAGCAGGCAGAATCCAATCGCTTCAAGAAACCACTGGAAGATGAAACCGGGAGTTCAGGAAAAGGGAAACAGGAGAAGAAAAACGCACAGGGGCAAGAAGAAATCAGAAAAGAGAAGCGAATAGAGGGATACAGTCAGAAAGCTGAGCACAGAATTCGGGCAAGACCACGTAAACCTAGGGCGACCATCACACCCCGAGTGATGTTTGATCCAGCGCTACAAGCGCATAGGGAGCACATGCGAATTATGTAGTGATATGTAAATTCATTGGGTTATGGCCTACAGAGAAAGCTTTAAATGCATGGATAAAGAATCATTGGAAACCTAAGGGAGACATAGATATGCACCTTGGATCCAAGGGTTTCTTCACAATCGTTTTTACAAACATAGAGGATAAAGATATGGTGTTTGAAGGAGGATCGCACTTCTATGCTGTTGTAGGCCTCTATATGCGGCCATGGATGATGAATTTTGTCCCGGAACAAGAGACATTTACTTTAGTTTCGGAATGGGTAAGACTCTATTCCCTACCTCTAGATTATTGGCAGCCAGAATCATTAAAAGCCATAGGAAATAAACTAGGGCATTTTTTGAAAATATCAGAGGCCACACTGCGAGGAAAATATACCTCCTTTGCTCGTATATGCGTAGAAATGGACCTTTCAGGAGCTCTACCCAATGAGATAAGTCTAGAAGTATACGGTGAAGAATGGGTGCAGGCAGTGGACTATGGGCATGTCCCTTTACGATGCCGCAAATTCCATGAACATGGGCATCTCTTCATAGACTACCCTTTAAACAAAGTCGAGAGCAGTATTAAAGCCGCCTTAGGGAAAGAAACGGAAAGTTTCACCAAAATGGGAGGTAAAGGCTGTAGAAATTTTGAATAATATAACACTTATTCACAGAGATTATCCTGATTATACACTATTTTCGAAATGCATGCATAATACATAACCTCCTCTACGTTGATCATCAATTTACAGAATTAAAGAAACAATCGCATGTGCACATTGAAACATCAATCACACATATCAACACAGTATATCATGGGGAAAGCATATAGCTGAAAACCCCTCAACTATCTGTATTTTATGATGATAGAGAAAATGTAACAATACATAGTACAATACTCCTCACATGTACTCAGTACTATCTCCACCTGTTACAGACAAACTAGCTCAGATTTGAATCAATCACAGGTTCAAATCTCCTCCGCTGCTTGCCTGCCTCCACTGCGCAATCCTGCATGAGAATAGATGAGAATGGTTGATCCAAACTTGTATTTCCCTCGTGTTGCACTACACAATCCTCATTGACAATCTCAATCCACTGATTGTGCAAATCTCATGCACAACTATAGTCACAACTGACAGTTGTCTTGCCCTTTCACTCACCTCTAACACTTGTCTCCACTGAACTGTCCATGCACTGAGTTAAACTGATGTATTCTTTAGTTGATTTATGAGTTTAATAATTAGTGAATTAATTAATAATTAATTCACACCACTCATCATTAGTGTATTTGTTAGTTAGACTAAATACAACTAGTTCAACTAAGTCAAACTGAACACAACTCCATCAACTCCTCAATCCAACTCCACCAAACTCAATCACTTGAGTTCTAACTGAAGTCCATCATGCAATAGCTCAACTAACCCATAAGAAAAGCATATTTCCTTCTAACAGTTGCATGTGCCACATCCGTAGCTCGAACTGAAGTGTTGCAAGAGGATAAGATAATGTTTATAGTCCAAATATTATTAAGAGCTAATAATATTCGATTATTCTATTTTTAGACTGGCAATCTAAAAATAGACTCCGCCCATATGTCTAAAAATAGAAGTCCATCTATTTTTACCAACATGACCAATCATCCATAAATAGCATCCTGCAACTCAGATACCATGATCCATATGTCTAAAAATAGACATAGTCTAAAAATAGACTTTGCGCCAAAAATAGCCTGCGGGCACACTTAGTGAAGGCGACTTCTTTTCACTAAGCTCCATCATCTTGTTGCATTTTCAAAAAAGGTAGAGGAGGGAGAAAGAACTAGAAAAAATACAATGAGGAAAAGCAGCTCAATCAGAATAGGTTCAAGATTTTAGAAGAGGAAGAGGGGCACAATAAAGAGAACCAGGAACTAGAGGATAGCCACGTAGAAAAGGAAAAGGAGGATAGCATGGAGGATAGACCTGAAAATAGCCAACACAAGGAGGATCTGCCGAGCATTATGGAACTTGACAAGGACCAAGAGACGACCCCAAGCGAAGTGGGAACGGAAGATCATGAACTGAAAGATATTCTTGAAATGGAACATCTCGATCTGGAGAAGTTCATGGAGCATGGAAAAACCAAAGGAGTGGATTCATTACCTCAAGAGGAGTTTAACAGAGTGCAACAACTATTCCTCTAGAGAACTCAAGAAAAAGGTGTGGGGGTTAAAAGAAATTATGACAGTCAGGACAACGAAGGGGTTAAAACGATGGAGGCAACAATGGGACAAACTCCCAAGAACCCAGGTAGGAAAAGAGGGAGAACAAGACAGAATGAGCTGCTGATACAGTGTGGGAAACTCATGATCAACTCAGGTAAGATGAAAGACCTAACTAGTTATTCATTTACAAATATTTCTTAATGAAGGTTACAACATGGAATAGTAGGGGTCTAGGAAGCAAAAGGAAACAAGAAATCTCAGCAATAGAATGAAAGAAGAAAAACCAGAAATGATATTTATCCAAGAAACAAAATGTTCAATAGACAAAATAAGAGAAATACACAGCAAATGGTTGATTAAATATGAATATCTAGAAGGTAAAGCAGATAAAACATCAGAAGGAATTCTCACACTTTGGAACCCTTAGAGAATAGGTATCATAGATGATGAAGCATCCAGGAACTATCTATCAGTGGTCATCCAACCTTTGGGGGACAAGGAAGTTTATTTAATCACAAATGTTTATGGTCCACAAAAACCTGAAGATAAACTGAGGCTTCTTACCTCACTGGATGAATTAAGAGAAAGACATTCGAGTATCCCCTGGATTTTGGGAGGGGACTTTAACATGATCAGATCTCTATTGGAAAAAAAAAAAGGTGGAACCAGATCACTTGGCAGAGATTCCATAGATTTTCAGAATTTCATAAACAACATGAGGCTAGTAGATACAGAGACTAATAATGGCATCTTCACCTGGAATGATAAAAGGGGAGGAGAGTCTCAAGTGGCATCAAAACTAGACAGATTTATTATCTCGGAAGACCTCATCCTTACAGGCCTTGACTTGTCAGCTATGATACTCCCTTATGGTGGTTCGGATCACTGGCCTATTCAACTTGAAGTGCCCTTTATATGAACTCCAAGAAACAGACCTTTCAAGTTTGAAAACATTTGGCTTACCCATCCTAACTTCATTAGCAATGTTGAAAAATGGTGGATAGAGGATATGCAAGTTTAGGGCACTAAAATGTTCCTTCTACAGCAGAGATTGAAACACATCAAACTCAGGCTTAAAGATTGGAATAAGAATGAATTTGGCAACATCTTTGAATCCAAAAAAGTAGTTGAGCAGACGCTACAAGAAATTAATCAAATCCTCATCACAAAGGGCTTCAACAAGGAGAGAAAGGAACAAGCAGATTATCATCAATAGGAATGGGAAGGATTATGCAAACAAGAGGAGATATTCTGGAAACAGAAATCAAGGGTAAAATGGTTAAAAGAAGGAGAAAGGAATACAAGGTTTTTTCATAAATATACCATGGATCATAGGTCCCATAACAGGATCTCAAAAATCAAATATTCTCAAGGAAATCAACTCAATACCCACAAAGAAATAGAAGTTGCTCTGGTTCAACATTTCCAAGGAATCGTAGAGGAACCTCGCATAGATAGATCACAATTCATCAATGACTTTACAAAGCATATTCCTAAGCTGGTGACAAGAGAATACAACTATAATCTAAACAAGTCCGTGAATGAAGAGGAAGTTAGTGAAGTAATCAAAGAGATGCAAAATGGGAAAGCGCCAGGTCCAGATGGTTTCAATGTTGACTTCTTTAAAGCATGTTGGGACATTGTCAAGCATGATATCCTCGATGTGGTGGAGGACTCAAGGAAAACAAAACCGTTTTGAAGGCGCTCAACACCTCTTTCATATCCTTGATTCCAAAGCAGGATAATGCTATAACACCAGATAGATTTAGACCAATAGCATTATGCAATGTGGTGTACAAAATCATCTCCAAAATAATTTCAAACAGGCTTAAGCCCCTTCTTCCAACTCTCGTGTCTGAGGAGCAAACTGGATACGTAGAAGGCAAGCAAATTCTCAACAACATCATTCAAGCTCACGAGGTGGTTCACTCTCTTAAGAGAAATAGGCAGGCAGTAATGATTATACAACTTGATATCGAGAAGGCTTATGATAAACTAAGTTGGGCATACATCAGGGAGGTTCTAATAGCATATGGCTTTGATCACAACTGGGTAAGATGGGTAATGGCCATGGTAACCACATCCAATTTTTCAATCCTGTTAAATGGTTCACCGTCCAAAACCTTTAAACCTTTAAGAGGACTCAGACAACGAGACCCACTCTCACCCTTCCTCTTTATTCTCATGATGGAAGGGCTAGGAAAAGCTATCAAATTTGCCAAAGCTGAAGGCAAAATCCAGGGTCTCAAACTCACCTTGAATGGAGATGCTCTGACCCATCAACAATTTTTGGATGATACCATGCTGCAGGGTATACCCACAGTCAAGGAAGCTCTAGCCTACAAACAAATCCTTAATGACTTTGCAAAGGCTGCGGGTACAGAGGTAAGCCTTACCAAATCAAAGATTTTCTTTTTTAATACTAATATTGCTATTCAGAGAAATATATATAGAATTCTAGGCTTTCAAAGAGATATGCTACCCTCCAAATATTTGGGAGTACCACTAATAGACAAACCTCTGAGCAAAGCAATCTGGGAGCTTGTTACTAATAAACTCCAAGACAAAATCAGGAAGTGGACAAATAGGTCTTTGAATTTAGCAGGAACACTAGTGCTCACAAAAGTTATCCTCCAATCGGTCCCCATCTTTATGTTTTCAACCCTTCCAGCTCCTAAAGGAGTTATGCAACAATTCAGAAATATCCAAAGATATTTTCTATGTAGACCTAAGACACATGGAGGCTTGGGACTGGATGACCCTAAAACACTAAACAAACTTTTGGGGGCAAAACTATGGTGGAGATGGCTAAAAGAATCAGCTTCCCCTTGGGCCAAAATTTGGAAACAGAAATATGCAAGCAATTGGAAAGAAAGGGATCATATTAGAATGTAAGGGCTCATCAAAGGCTCCCACATTTGGAATAAAGCCTAGGAGAATAGAGAAACTGTTCAAAAACATAGTTTCTAGGAAATCAGAGATGGAAACCTTGCTTGGTTTTGGGAAGATAATTGGAAATAGGAACCTAAATTGTTTAGAGAAGAATTTGTCAATCTCAAGAAAGATACTGACAACAAAGGGTTACTCAGGGTAAATGACTTTTGGAATCAAGATAGAAGAGAGGGAAAATGGAGAATATGGAAGAACCTGGTATACAGTGATGACTCCCCATTGAAGGCACGGGCAGAAGCTTTAATAGCCATCTTGGACTAGAGAAAGATTCTTATATTAGCATCTTTAGACCAACTGAGATGGGGCAAAAACAATGAAGGAAACTTTAACCTTAAAGAAGTTAAACGAATGTCCCTTGGGTTTGACTTTCCAAACCCTTATAGAGTATGGAAGGACCTATGGCAGAACCAAAGCTAGATTAAAATCAAACTCTTCACATGGTTAGTGCAACATAAAAAAATTATGACTTGGGAAAACCTGAGGAAAAGAGGAGTATCTGGTCCATCTAGATGTCAGTTATGTGAACTACAAGAAGAAACTATGGATCACCTGCTCAACCTCTGCCCTTTCACATCCACCTTGTGGAATTGGGTAGCTTCAATATTCAAACAAACTGACAGGGACATGGGCAACATTACCAGTACTCTGAAGAAATGGAGGAAAAATTTCTCTAGTAATGAAATAATCAACACATCTTGGGCTTTAGTTCTAGGCTTTCTAATCTGGGATGTCTGTAAAGAACGCAACAACAGAATATTCACAACCAGGAAGGGTTCCTCCCAGAGTATCATGGCTCAGACTATAAGACAGCTCAATGAGACAGTAGGAACCCTCATAAAAGCCCCACCTGAGAACCGGCCTAGAGATTCGGATGTGCAGATACTACTGCATTTGGGTCTGCAGGGGCTTTTCCCCCAGGGAAAAAACAAGAATGTAAGTCATATAATAGCAAATAAGGATTTCTGGCAACCTCCCCCTCATGGTTTCATGAAATGCAATATAGATGGGGCCTCAAAAGGAAACCCTGGCATGGTTGGTTATGGAGGGGTCATAAGAGATGAAAAGGGTGATGAGCCCCAAAAATGGGTAACTTATTGGGCTCATTTTGCCTATTATTCTCGATTAATCCACCATTCTTCATAGTTTATGCATGCTTTTGAATATAATTGTGTTAATTGGATGAATGAGAATAGTCACTTGACCATGAAGTCTAATACGTGCTATTTGCAGATTTTTGGACATCTTTTGGACCAAGGTCAAGCATTTATGAGCCAGATGACAGCCAAATACAAGGGAACAAAGCTGAGGATTAGTAGGAATGGTGTCTCCTACACTAAATGGCCCCTTCCTCGAGTTCTCCACCATTAGCTCGGAGTTCAACAGCCCACCAAAGATGATTTCCCAGGGCAGTCGAGCAGCTTTTGTGAAGTGGCTGATTACTTGCAGTTTTGAGCAGCCAAGCCCTTCAAGTTAAGGAGGGTTGTTGGAGGTCCTCGTGGGGCATAAGTAGGAGAGCTTCAAGCCTTGTTTTTTTTAGCTCTTGAACAATTGTATTTCGCACTTTAGTGCTACTCTGCCTTTCATCTCATTTTCGAGCTTTTGCTGTAAACATTTTTGTGACATGGTTATTTTTGAGTAATGGAGATAAATTTCATTTTGCACCAGCTCTGAGCTTTTCACAAGAGGCTGTAGCTCTTAGGGTTGGGCCCAACCCAAGTGCCAGTACCTCCTTTGTGTACTATTACATGTTTTCTTTGCATGCATAGAATAATTTCTGCTATTTAGGTTAAGATCTTGCTTTGGTACTTTTGATGATTAAGATAGCTTTTTCTGCTTCAGGTTGATTTGACAGGTTGGTAACAAAAAATATCTTCAAAAAATTCCATCAAGCAACCCTTGATCTCACCTCTCCCTCCTTGGGACCATGAGCTGAGACCAAGGCGTCCTTGCTGCGACAAAAACATTGTTTTTGCCTCTTCATGCAATTGATAGTGTTAGATTTTTGGTTAG
Source organism: Pinus taeda (assembly GCA_000404065.3). NCBI lineage: Eukaryota > Viridiplantae > Streptophyta > Pinopsida > Pinales > Pinaceae > Pinus > Pinus taeda. The sequence goes on from APFE030569460.1 coordinate 116,302, forward strand.
GAAAGTTGATACCAGTTGTACTTGCATGTTTAGAATCTGTTCTTGCTTAGTTTCCATAGTTATCTTGCATGATTTTCTACCAATAAACTTTTGTTCATCATGTTTCTGGTTTTTAGGTCAAAGTAGGTCAAAATAGCTAGATCTTTGGTTTTTCTAGTCTTTCTTCAATCAGTTTTGAGAAATAGTGTGTCGAGCATCTGTAATACCTCCCTGCCTATCCTTCCTCCATCATACCACTTGCACCAACCCCTAATTCCAGATTCCTTCCCTTCATTTGCCACCATTTTCCAACTTGACCTAATTTCCATATCTTTGTGAAACCTTGCTTCCTCCATCCTTGAACCAAATCCAACCACCTTCATCACTTCCTGGCTTCATTTGTCAGGTCTTAGACCCTTTCACATCCTCATCCATCCTCCATTTCCACTTTCCCACCGTTTTTCCACCATTAACCCTCCAAAATCCTCTCTCGGGTCTTCTTGTAGAACATCCTATAGAACCCCTGCAGACTCCCTGTAGAAGTTCACGTGAGCAGTTTTTCGAGATCTGATCACTGTGAGACTCTCTGGAAGAGTGTTAGGGACCCTTAGGCCCTATTCTAACCTTCCCAACCTCCTGCAAGTGCCTTCTCCATTTCCTTTCGCCAATCAACCTCTGCACAGTAAAAAACAGTTAAAGCACATGCATAATAATTCTGCAAAATTACTCAAAAATGCAAAAAGATGTTTTTTCCAGATTTTACTGTAGAAGTAGTTTATTCACATGCATTTTACCATTCTAAAATTCATTGGCATCCATTTCCACTGCTTTCATCTCTTTTCTTTCACCGGTAGGGTTAGTCGGTAAAACTAAGGTTTGCTAGGGTTTGCATTTCTTTTCCACTTTCAGCTTCTTTCTGCAAGTAGACTAGCCTCCTTTGAGTTAGCTTTCATCCATCACAGTTAAAATCTTCTTCTAAAAGTTCATAGAAGTTGGCTTAAGCTCCTAGCGAACTTGTGCCAGCTAATCAAGTGACAGCATGCGGCAAGAGCTAGTACTTGTGCATATAGCATCGTCGCTTCCAAGTTTGTTACGAACAACTGGGTTGATAAAAGTAAAGAAGGAAGTCCCAGGAGTTGTAGCATCATTGCTGCAACACTGGAGCTCACCATCTTTTTGGCACCGTTGTCGGAGAAGCGTCAGAGAATTTGTGATTGTTGCTTTTCTTCTATTTTCTACTGAACCTTCTGCTAATTAGTTTATTTCAGCAAGAGTAGAGTAGTTGTTTCATTTCCATTCTACAATTTCATTTCTGCAAAAGTAGATTAGACATTTCCTGCTTTCCTAGACTAGCATTTCAATGCTGCAAGAGTATATTAGCATTTCAATTCCGCAATTTCAATTCTGCAAGTGTAGATTAGCATTTCAATTCCGCAATTTCAATTTTGCAAGCGTAGATTAGCATTTCAATTCCGCAATTTCAATTCTGCAAGCGTAGATTAGCATTTCAATTCTGCGATTTCAATTATGCAAGCGTTGATTAGCATTTCAATTCTACAATCTCAATTTTGCAAGCGTATTTTAGCATTTCATTCCTGCAATTTCATTTCAGCAACATAGATTAGTCCTTTATATTTCAATTCCGCATTTGCATTTCAGCAAGATAGATTTTAGTTAGCTTCGGTTCAATCTATTTCAATTTTGTAGGTACGAGCAGGAAAAAACACAAAAATCAACCAAAAATATTTCATTTCATGCCTCATAGGAACAGAGACAATATCGGAAAATTCTTACCCAACACCCCCACCACATCACTGAGCCACCCTTATCTCTTCTTCGATGGTAGTGATCCAGAAGAACCTATAGATGAACCTCCAGAGGTATACGAAAATCCTATAATAGAAGAAGAGAAAGAAAACATTCCTCCTGGGACCATGGCTGAACACAGAAACGGTATAGAAGATGAGGAGAGAATAGAAGGTGTCTTTCCCATCCAAGAGACCAATGGGAACACAAAAATGAAAAACATAAGTCCCTCAGCCTTACCTCACTTCCATGGATTGACCACTGAAGACCCTGATACCTTCTTGTTTGAGTTTGATGTCCTTTGTCGAACTTATGACTATGTAGAAGACGAGCAAAAGTTGAAACTATTTCCCTCTACCCTCAAGGATGTAGCACTGCGCTGGTTCATGGGGTCACCTGCAAACAGTATCACAACTTAGGCTCAAATGCAGCAAGCCTTTAACAACAAATACCGGGACTACTATAGGTCAAAGGAAACAAAGGGAGAAATCTTTCAGATGACCATGGGAAGTGATGAATCTTTAGAAGACTATGAAGAAAGGTTCCAACTTAGTTATAAAAGGGCCAGGTGCACACTTGACCCCAAATCTCTGAAGCTAGTTCTACTCCGAGGAGTCCCTGAAGACCTTCTGGATACCCTCCATTTGCTAGCTGGAGGAGACATCTACCAACTACCTTATGATGACATAAAGACTGTGTTTAGAAACCATTCTAAGGCAGCCCGGAAAAGAGGTAGGGGGAATCAACTTTCAGCTAGTGCCACCTTCTCCAAACATGAGTTTACAAATCATATGGAAGACCTTAAAAGTGAGGTGAGACAGACCACTGCCATGCAACTGGATACTTTCCGAATCCAATAGAAGAAAGAGGAAGTTGAGAGGGCTTTAGCCATATTTTATCCCAGATGCACAAGGAAGCATCCTAAGAACGAGTGTCCATTGCACTCAGTAGAGGTATGTTTCATTTGTGAGGAAGACCACCCTACAAACCAGTGCCCAACCTTACCCGGACTTAAAGTTATGTACCAAGGGGCTGAAGGAGCCATTGAACCACTCTACTTCCTCAACCAAAGGAGGCCGCATGGATCCATACCTTACCAATAGGGGATGCAAGGGACATCCCAAACTTATTACAACCCTAACCAATCCACTCACATACCTTCGTGGGGCCCCCCTGCTCATCCTTCCTGGTCCGCACCCCCTCCTTGGTCTTATCCATCTCAATACCATACTCAACATGCTTCTCATTCGTTTCATTCTCATGTTCAGCCACAACCTTAGTGGAATGCACCTCAGCAGGGGTGGAGGCCCCAATACAACTCTCCTCCTGTTATTTTGCCTCCACCACTTACTCAACCACATCCATTACCTCCTGCTCCTCCAAGGCAACCCCAGATGCTTGCTCAACCGAACCCGAACCCCAACAATAGACAGGCCCAACAGGTATATACTAGAGAGACAACATGCCCTACCTATGCTGTGGAGATTCAAGAGATCAACCTACGATCTGGGAAGGTCCTCCCAGATAGCCAACCTACTCCTAAGGAGGATGAGGAAGAGAAACAGGAAAGTGAACCCAAAGCCAGTCCACCCTTTCCTGAGAGACTAACTGTAACCACGCAACGAAACCCAGAGGAGACTGAACTTCTCGGAGAACTTAAATAGTTGTGTGTAAAAATACCACTTCTCCAGGCCATCAAAGATGTACCAATCTACAACAAATTGATCAAAGAGAAGTGTTTCCAGCACCTAGGCAGGCGCAAGAGAGATGCCCCAACTATCAATCTCATAGGACAACTGTCCAATCTAATGTTGGGACAAGTAAACTGTCCAAAATATTTGGACCCTAGGAGTCTTATAGTTGATGTCCACATCAATGGCACCATAATCCCCCACACCCTAATTGATCTAGGGGCTGCCATTAATGTGATGACCAGGGACACTATGCTCAAACTCAACCTTCAGAGTTCCCTAAGAAAGACTTCGACAGTCCTGCGGTTAGCAGACTGCTCCACCGTGACTCTCGAAGGGATTGTGGAAGATTTCATGGTCTATGTTGATTCTTGGGAGTACCCTGCCGACTTCTTGGTCCTTCATCCAAAGGAAAAACTCACGGGACACCCCCTCATTTTGGGAAGGCCTTGGTTAGCTACTACGGACGCTTACATCGGTTGTCAAGCTGGGAGCATGACCATCAAGAATGGGCCTATGTCCAAATAGCTATTCCTATATCCTCCTGCCCAACCTCTGCTAGAACATGACTTACCTCTCTGGTTGGAGGAGGAAGATGAGGATGAAGTCTACTCTGCACCAGTGTGCATAATGGAAGCCACCAGGGGAGGTCCTCAAACCGAGGATGACCTGATTGAGAATTTGATTCAAAATCCACCTCCTAGTGTGCTACCATTAGAAGAGTTGGTGGAAGGTACCCAAGCCAGTGCTTTAGTGGACCTCTGTGTGGCTTATCCAACCTCTCCCAGAGTTAAGAATGTGGAATTTGGCCCTGAAGGAACCTTGAAGATCAGCTCATCCCTATCCCCCTCTCAGGAGAAGGAGCTATGTAGCTTATTGAACCGCCATTTAGATGCTTTCGCTTGGAGCTATAAGGAGATGAAAGGAGTCCACCCTTCGGTCTATACCCATCACATTTACATTAAAGACGATTGTAAACTGATCAGACAGCCTCAGAGGAGAATGAATCCAACCCTTAAGGACATTGTCAAAGAAGAATTGCAAAAGTTGTTGGATGTGGGATTCATCTACCCCGTCTCTGACAGCGAGTAGGTTTCTCCTCTGGTGATTGTGCCCAAGAAAAACGGGAAGTAGAGAATCTATGTAGATTATGGAGAACTTAACAAAGCCACCAAGAAGGACCATTTCTCTTTACCTTTCATAGATGAAGTGTTAGATGGACTGGCAGGGAAGAAGTTCTTTTTTTTCCTAGATGGATTTAGCGGGTATAATCAGATCCAAAGCAGCCCAGAAGACCAAGATAAGACCACTTTCACTTGTCCATGGGGTACCTTTGCCTACCGGGTCCTTCCTTTTGGGTTATGCAATGCTCCTACCACTTTCCAGAGAGCAGTACTGAGCATATTTGCTGAGATAGTTCATGATTCGGTGGAAATCTATATGGATGACTTTAATCCTTATGGTTCAAACTTCCAAGAAGCAGTGACTAACCTAGGAAAAGTTTTAACCAAGTGTATTGAAATGAACCTGTCCCTCAGTCCAAAAAAATGTTAATTCCTGATGATTGAAGGGACCGTGCTAGGTCACACAATTTCTCAACAAGGATTACAGGTGGATCCCAACAAAATTGTTATCATCCAAAGGGTTCCACCTCCTCAAAAGGTAAGAGATGTTCGGAGTTTTCTAGGCTTAGCAGGATATTACAGAAGGTTCATTAAAGATTTCAGTAAGCTAGCCTCTCCATTGTTTGGTCTTTTGGGGAAAGATGTTGAGTTTATATGGACTAACAACTGTCAAGAGGCTCTAGATGAGTTGAAAGATAAGCTGGTAACTGCCCCAATCTTGAGAGGTCCAAACTGGGTCCTACCTTTCCACATCCACACTAATGCCTCGAACAAAGCCATAGGAGCAGCCTTAGGACAGGTTGAAGGGAAGCTACCGTATGCCATATACTTTGTCAGCAAAAACCTGTCTAAGGCAGAGTTAAACTATATTATAACCAAGAAAGAGCTCCTAGTTGTGGTCCATTCCCTAAACAAGTTCAGACATTACATCACTGATTATCAAATGTTCGTACACACTGGTCATGCTTCGGTATTTGATGAATAAACCTTATGTAAATGCTCGTATCATTAGATGGTTGCTTTTATTGTAGCAATTTGATTTGACCATTATTGATAAGCCAGGAAAGGAAAATGTTGTTGTTGACTTTCTGTCTAGACTAGATTTGCCTACAGGTGAAGAAGGGATGGTGGATGATCAAATGCCAGATGAACACTTGTTTTCTATTTCAGTACTCTCTCCATGGTTTGCTGATATAGAAAATTACTTGGTTTCAACACAGTTCCCGCCACACCTATCCTCAAAAGAAAAGAGCAAGATCGTGAGGAAAAGTGCCCCATTCACTTGGATTGGGGGCAACCTGTTTAAACTTGGCCCAGACCAAATTTTGAGGCGTTGTGTGAGGGAGGAGGAAGTTTTTGACATCCTCCTAACTTGTCATGATGGACCTTGTGGAGGTCACTTTGCAGCAAAAAGGACCACCTTCAAAATTCTACAGGCAGGATATTATTGACCCACTCTTCATCAAGATGTCAGAAGATACATCAACCAATGTGACCGATGTCAAAGGATCGGGAAACCGACTCCAAAAGATGAAATGCCCCTCCAACCTCAAGTGACTCTTGAGCCATTTGAGAAGTGAGGCATGGACTTTGTGGGTCCTATCAACCCTCCTTCAAAACAAAATTCTTGCATCATTGTGTGCACGGACTACCTGACAAAGTGGGCAGAAACAAAGGTAATCAAGGCAGCAACAGAAGAAAAAGTGGTTGAGTTTTGGAGGGAAAATATCTTCTACAAGTTTGGTTACCCAATAGAATTAGTCACAGATCAAGGAAGTCAGTTTACCTCTAACCTAATTGAAGACCTGCTCGCTCATCACAAGATTAAGCATAGAACTTCCACCCCTTATCATCTGCAAGAAAATGGGTAGATGGAAGTCACTAACAGAGCTTTGGAAGAGATTTTGACTAAAGTGGTGAGCAGCAGCAGAAAAGATTGGGCAGATCGCTTGGTTGAGGCCACCTGGGCCTACAACACCACTTGGAAAACTACAACAAGTTTCACACCTTATGAGCTGGTCTACGGGAAGAAGGTTTTGCTGTCCATAGAATTTGAATAAAACACATTGAGCTTGGTAGCTTAGCTAGACCTAGATCTTAGCCATGCACAACAGGAAAGATTACTACAGCTGAATGGATTAGATGAACAGAGAATGCAGGCCCTCCTCCACTCAGAGGTGGTCCAACTCCAAAGAAAGATATGGCATGACCGGCACCTTAACGAAAAGCAATTTTAGCCAGGAGATTAGGCACTGTTATATGACTCGAGATACAAGGATTTCAAAGGGAAGTTGAGGACAAGATGTTTGGGACCATATACAGTGGAGAAATGCAACGACAATGGTTCAGTCCTTGTCAGGACCATTGATGAAGAAGCCATCCCCATGCTCGTCAATGGGCATCGATTAAAAATCTCTAGGAAGCCCCTTTCTAAGCAAGAGTTCATTGAGACTCTAAATAAATCAGTACTAGTAGTGGAGCAGGCCCCTGTCTCCACTCCACCCACATCTTGAGCATAATATATATAATATATATATAATATATATAATATATATATTATATAAGATCCTTGGGTGAAAACCTCTTGGAGGCACCCAGGGTAGACAGTGAGGGTGAAAACCTCCTGGAGGCGTCCCAGCGGTCTCAAAAAAAAAAAATAGAAAAACAAACCTAATTTCTGTTGAATAATTGCACATTGCAGGAAGGACATTGCAGGTTAGGAGTATTGCACAAAACAAAGGCAGAGGTCAACACTAGGCTGCAAGCATCCCTCACAATCCATTCCTCCATGACCACTACCCTTTCCCAAGATTTGGTCTCATTCGGACTGAGATTTCACCTTCTACAGGAAGTTCTGTGTCTTCTACAGGAAGATCCTGTAGAGCCCACAAACAAGCCAAGATCGATCTCTGAGGAGGACCTGAAGGTTGGGAATCTGTCCACAAGGCTTGTAAACATCCCTGCTTCCGTCCATCACCATATGTCACCCTCTTCCATCTCTTTACACCTCCGTTGCACTCATCCTTTTATTTGTTCCTACACAGTCACACACAAAAAACCCTGTTTTCTTCATACTGCCAGCTGAGACCCTCGTCAGCAGTATAGCCCTACTCATTCTAGCTTGCATTCCAGGAGGAGAAGTGGCCACAAGACATCCTACATGAATCCTGTAGGAGCTGATCCCTCTAGAAGACATACTCCAGAGGCAGAGACAGCAAAGGATGGCAGAGGAGACATGCAAAGAGCTCGTTTTGAACATAAGAACATTAGCAGTAGCCGAAGCCAAGCATGCAGTGTGCATGCAACAACAGAAACCAAAGGAATGGGTTCCAAAACCCATGCATGCAACAACAACAACCAAAGGAATGGGTTCCAAAACCCGTGCATGCAACAACAGCACACAAAGGAATGGGTTCCAAAACCCAAAATCTGCATAACACGACTGCGACCATGCAGGTAAGTGCCTAAACTCATTCGTCAATTGCATAATTCATATTTTAAAAGCTACATGACTATGGAAACGGTTCGGATTGAAGGGAATCAGTGGCTAGTCAACTAGCCACCCTCGGCCAGTTACATATCCTCGTGGGATCCAAACGAGCCCCGTTACATTCAAAATTTCCGATTATATGTGCAGCCAGCACGTGTGGAGTGTCCAATCAGGGAGAAACCGTCGGGACTGGTAGTGGTGGCGGTGGATAATGGCAGAGAGGAGGTGATGGCAGTCAGAAACATGCAGAAACATTATGGCCATGATGTCGGATCAACGGTCTGGTCCAACCACCTCATCCCCTCACCACAAATCATGCCACAGATTAAAGATGCCCAGCTGAAACATGCACCACCTTCTGTTCATTATGCACTCACAACATCCTCGACTGGAGTACGTGTCCACCGCTTCCAAAAATTGTTAACCAGTCGTCCTCTACAGGTTTCTCTTCCTGTTTTCGTAAATCTCCCGCGTATCGGGCTCGCTTGGAAGCACAATGTCATTCTATAGGAACCGGGGGCCTTCTACAGGAAGGGTTCTACAGGAAAGGTAGAACAACTCTGCGGAGAAGGAAAACCTGGGATTTTTGCTAAATTTGGAGCTCCAAACGAGGTAGGCTCGAAAAAAATCCTTTATGCATGATGTGTTTGTCCAAGGTGGTGAATTGAATGGCATCAGATTGGAAAACCAGAGCAAAATTCTGCCTGTGTATTGGAAGTGAAATGTCTACCTGCATAGTTCCCTGAGTTTCCCCCAGTTTTTTCTACATCAAAAATCTCCTCCACGTTTTCTTTTTAAAATTATCCTGTAGGGAAGATATATGCAGCCATAGAGGCCAGCCTGTGTGTGTAAAAAAAAAAAAAAAATTGAATTTGCATATCTATCTGTGTGCTGAGAAGAGAACCTGTGTCCTTATGCTCTATCTGTAAAAACAAAAATTCTTCCTTTCATAAACAGACAGTCGAGTTCTGGGTGACAGCAGTCTTAAAACAAGGGAATTGTTGCTAGTTAATATTGAACACATGAGAAATTCCTTCTTGGGTTCAAGGGAAACCAAATTCAGCTATCCTTTGTTTCAGATTCACTGTTTGGTTGCCTAGGCATTTCCTTTTCTGAATAAAACATAAAAAGAGCACTCTCACCATGCTAGGAGGATTCATAAGGAAAGAACCCTCGGACTCTAGCAAACTGCACGAGCATCCTGAGGTGGTGGACCTTTTCACTCGAGAAAATTGGATATCCTTCTTTGACAAAATTCAAGGTCATGATGAGAAGATAACTGAGGAGTTTTTAATGTCCATGAGACCTCAATCAAAGACACATGCCACAGTTATTTTAAGGGGCTTGACCCGAGAACTTACCCCTGAGCTCATTAGTCGAGTTACTCGTCTACCATTGGGACTCCCTTGGAGCAAAGAAGAGAGGTCATTGGGCCAAGTTGCTAAGAAAACATTCTTTATGCCCGAGGAGCATCCTGTAGAAGACAAAAACAGGGTTAGAAGAACCAACTTGCCTCCTCTCTGGAGTGAAGTCAGTTTTCAAATTATGAGGTACATCACATGTGAAGGGAGGTTTAGCATCATCTATGGATATCACTTCAGGTTGTTGTGTGAACTAAGGCATGGGATTGACTTGCCTCCAGCCCAGAAATTGAGCATCCCCTATTTCTTTCTTCAGTCACTAATTGAACGTGGTACAAAGTTAAATGAAGGGATCCCAGATCAGTGGGCCCATCATGGGCTCATCAAACTATTGGTGGAAGATGCTTTGCACACCTACACTGTCCCCATATCTTGGGAACTCTTCAGAAACATGTCCAGGGATGACAACATTAGAAATTTTGCCGAAAACATCACCCCATCCAGCAGTGAGGAGGGAGAGCACACTGAAGAAGGTGAGAAAAATAATGATGAAGGAACACAGGAAATTCAAGCACAGAAAGAAAAAGGGGAATGGGCCAGATTGCTGAACCTAAAACAGAGGAAGAAACAACAGCAAAAACACCAAGGGAAAAGAGGATGCAGAGTAGAAAAGAGAAGGCCGAGAAAGCCCAAATGAAGGTTGCCCCAGCCAAAGCAGGCACGCAAAAACAAAAGGAAAAGACACACCCTGAGATATTAGCAACACAGACAGAAACAATGGACACAGGGATTTCTACAGGAAGCAAGGAAAAAGAACAGCAAGAGGAGAAATCCCCTGGGACGTTGGCAAGGGAGGCAGCAGCTGTGCTTGCTGCCTTAAGCACACTTGCGAAACAAAAAGGGAAGAGAAAGAGGCAAACCTCCATGTACTTTAAAGCAGGGAGAAGCACAAGGATCAAAGTGGGCAGACCCCAGCCACAGTCAAAGGAGCCAATTGTCATTGAGGACGCAACAACTAAACCAAAAGAAGAGTCTCCTTCAAAGATATCTATCACCTATGAACGAGGAAGCCCAAAAACCTCCACCTGGAGAGAAAGAATTAGGATGATGGACTCAAAGACAGCTCTACAAGAAGCTGAGACATCTCTACAAGAAACTCTAGCTAAGTTAAAAGAGACCGAGAAATTAGAGGAAGAGGCAGCCAAACAATCACAGGGAGAAGAAAAGACCAAGGAGATACTTGAACCAAGCCCTCAGCCTAGCTTGGACTCATACTACAACCTGTTAGAAGCTGGGAAGATCATTCCCTAGAAGTTTGTTGTGCCACTCTTCTTTGCATTAGAACAAGAACGAGTTAGGACTCACACTCGAATGAGGATTGCCAAATCCAAGGGTGTGGCAGACATAGGCCACCTGGAAGAACAACTCAAGGAATCAAGAAAAGAGTTGGCCATGTTGAGGCATGTGGAAAGTATTCAAAGGGCCAAATTACAAGAGGAGAATGAGCTGTTGAAACAGCAGTTATAGCTACAGGGAGGTCATAAGGAAGATAGGCCATCCATTTTTGGAGAACAGCAGCAACAAGGAAGGCCTCCAGCAAACAAGGAAACATATGAGGAATAGCAGAGAGAGGACAAGCTGCAAGCTGAGGTTGAGACGCTAACAAAAATGCTACAAGAAAAAAAGTCACAGGCAGCAGAAGAAATACAGTTTTTAAAACAACTGGTGCAAGAGAAAGAAGCCCTACTGGCCTACATGGCCAGCTGGGCAGTAGAAGCCTTACAATGTAGGCAACCTACTAAGTCATATGCCTTATATCTTAAAGATCAATGGTTGCAATTTCAAATTAACACCTTGGCCCAAAGGGGCACCATTCCATTTCAAAATTACCATCAGTTCATGGATTTGTGTGACAATAGCTCAGCAGAAGATAAGGCCAAGTTATCAGAATTCTATTTACACAACTTGGCCCTTCCAAACATGAACCTGTGGGACCTCGATGCTGCATTGGGAGATGTGCAACTCATGGCCATGACCTCTTGGTTAAACCGTGAGGAATAGAGGGCAGCAAAGATTCGAGATATGATGAACAGGGAGCTAAGCAAGCCACTCATGATCAGGGCAGAACCAGAAGATCCCTTAGCTTTAATATATGCCCATCAGCACCTGGCCAATAACCCTCAGGTTCTCCCAGATTACATTGAGAGACAAGCTCAGGCCATTGCTCACTTCGAGGACATGGAAATATTGTTGGGGTATAACTGCATTCATGCTTGCACAAGGAGATGGAACACACTGTCCCACAGTCTGAAGATAAGAGAATACTACTCCCCAACCAGGATGAGGGAGGTCTTGGCAAGAGTGCCACTCTATAAACAGTCAATGCAAAATCTGCAAGCCAACTGGATCGGCCTAAAGTTCAGTCCTCCCTTGCTTTTAGGACTGTTGGAAGGGGTCAAAGAAGAAGAGGAGCACAGGCATGACCGAGAGGAGGACAACACCTCGAAAACCTAGGATGTTAGAGAGGCAGTCAAAGCAATCAAAGATGATGAGCTGGATTAGTTGCTCAGAGGATGAGCAACACATTTAGCAGGGGGTGATCATGAGCCCCAAAATGGGTAACTTATTGGGCTCATTTTGCCTATTATTCTCTATTAATCCACCATTCTTCATAGTCTATGCATGCTTTTGAATATATTTGTGTTAATTGAATGAATGAGAATAGTCACTTGACCATGAAGTCTAATACGTGCTATTTGTAGATTTTTGGACATCTTTTGGACCAAGGTCAAGCATTTATGAGCCAATTGACAACCAAATATGAGGGAACAAGGCTGAGGTTAGTAGGAAGGGTGTCTCCTGCAGTAAATGGCCCCTTCCTCGAGTTCTCCACCATCAGCTCGGAATTCAACAGCCCACCAAAGATGATTTCCAAGGGCAACCGAGCAGCTTTTGTGAAGTGGTTGATTACTTGCAGTTTTGAGCAACCAAGCCCCTCAAGTTAAGGAGGGTTGTTGGAGGTCCTTGTGGGGCATAAGTAGGAGAGCTTCAAGCCTTGTTTTTTTTAGCTCTTAAATAGTTGTATTTCGCACTTTAGCGCTGCTCTGCCTTTCAGCTCTTTTTCGAGCTTTTGCTGTAAACATTTTTGTGACATGGTTATTTTTTGAGTAATGGAGAAATTTCATTTTGTACCAGCTCTGAGATTTTCACAGGAGGTTGTAGCTCTTGGGTTTGGGCCCAACCCAAGTGTCAGTACCTCCTTTATGTACTATTACACGTTTTCTTTACATGCATAGAATAATTTCTGCTATTTAGGTTAAGATCTTGCTTTGGTACTTTTGATGATTAAGATAGCGTTTTCTGCTTCAGGTTGATTTGACATGTTGGTAACAAAAAATATCTTCAAAAAATGCCATCTAGCAACCCTTGATCTCGCCTCTCCCTCCTTGGGACCATGAGCTGAGACCAAGGCGTCCTTGCTGCGACAAAAACACTGTTATTGCCTCTTCATGCAATTGCTAGTGTTAGATTTTTGGTTAGGAAACTTGATACCAGTTGTACTTGCATGTTTAGAATCTATTCTTTCTTAGTTTCCATAGTTATCTTGCATGATTTTCTGCCAATAAACTTTTGCTCATCATGCTTCTGGTTTTTAGGTCAAAGTAGGTCAAAATAGCTAGATCTCTGGTTTTTCTAGTCTTTCTTCGATCAGTTTTGAGAAATAGTGTGCGGAGCATCTGTAATACCTCCCTGTCTATCCTTCCTCCATCATACCACCTGATCCAACCCCTAATTCCAGATTCCTTCCCTTCATTCGCCATCCTTTTCCAACTTGACCTAATTTCCATATCTTTGTGCAACCTTGCTCCCTCCATCCTTGAACCAAATCCAACCACCTTCATCACTTCTTGGCTTCATTTACCAGGTCTTAGACCCCTTCACATCCTCATCCATCCTCCATTTCCACTTTCCCACCGTTTTTCCACCATTAACCCTCCAAAATCCTCTCTCGGATCATCTTGTAGAACCCCTGTAGACTTCCTGTAGAAGTTCACATGAGCAGTTTTTCGAGATCTGATCACTGTGAGACTCTCTGGAAGGGTGTTAGGGACCCCTTAGGCCCTCTTCTAACCTTCCCAACCTCCTGCAAGTGCCTTCTCCATTTCCTTTCGCCAATCAACCTCTGCACAGTAAAAAACAATGAAAGCACATGCATAATAATTCTGCAAAATTACTCAAAAATGCAAAAAATATGTTTTTTCCAGATTTTATTACAGAAGAAGCTTAGTCACATGCATTTTACCATTCTAAAAGTCAATGGCATCCATTTCCACTGCTTTCATCTCTTTTCTTGCACTGGTAGGGTTAGTCGGTAAAACTAGGGTTTGCTAGGGTTTGCATTTCCTTTCCACTTTCAGCTACTTTTTGCAAGTAGACTAACCTCCTTTGAGTTAGCTTTCGTCCATCACAGTTAAAGGCTTCTTCTAAGAGCTCATAGAAGTTGGTTTAAGCTTCTAGTGGACTTGTGCCAACTAATCAAGTGACAGCCTGCGGCAAGAGCTAGTACTTGTGCATATAGCATTGTTGCTTCCAAGTTTGTTACGAACAACCGGGTTGATAAAAGTAAAGAAGGGAATCCTAGCAATTGCAGCATCATTGCTGCAATATTGGAGCTCACCAAAGGGCTTCATAAAAACTATCTTTAACTGTCATCTGGGGAAAGCCACTAATAATATGGCAAAGCTCATGGCCCTTGAGCATTGCTTAGAAATCTTGAGGAACTCAAATCTATATAATACCATAATTGAAGTTGATTCCAAATTGATTATCAATTCGTTCAAGAAAATTAACTATGGCTCAGATCCAGAAAAAGTTTCGAGACACTGGCGGCTTCTGCCAGTCTATCAATGCATTTAATCCCACTTGCAGGACATGAGGAGACTCAGTTTTATACATGTATGCCGAACAGCTAACAAATTAGCTGATATCTTGGCTAATTAAGGCATACTATGTTCTAAGAATGATATAAAATATGACTGGACAGAGATCCCCCAACGAAGATTAAGGGAAGAATGTCTCAGACAGGCGACTTGGGATAGGGAGTTCTATCAGAGCAGAAGAAACAGGAAGGATGAGGACTAACAGAAATAAAGGACTTTTAGTATACACGGTGAAACAGCTCATGAAAATAAGATGATAGGATGTCAGATACCCAGAAAATTTCTATCTTTGGTCTTCGGGCGAGAAAGTGAACACAGTAATCTACAAAGCAATGGTTCTCGGGAGAGAAACAATAAACAGGTATATTCTTCATATGAAACTGAAATATAATAAATATGGACTCTCAAATAGCAATGTCGGGAGTGTTGTTAACGCGTCGGCAGATAGACAGAATTGCAGCAATCCTAGGAATTTCACGGGACAAACAACATGGAAGTTAACAGGACAAACGGACCCGAAATAAACATAAGTGGTTACTTTATAAGGCTTCGGGTCCGTAAGGTTTGTTAAATCCCGAGCAAGTTTCTCAACAAGGCTGGGATCGCATGCATCAGGGGGATTTCGGGCGGACAACATTCCCGAGGGTTATCCTCCCCGACGGACCCGAAATCGTTTAGATCGTTGACTCATAAAGCTTATCGGGTCTGATTTAAGGATTAACAGGCATGTAGTTAGGCTCTTTGAAATTGATTCCCAACCGTTAGATTTTGGGAGGCAGATCGTATGGTTTGGATGAGAGATGGCATTTTGGAGGTCGCATTATTTTGTTTGGTGGGTCCTTGGCCCGGATTGTGGGCCTTTGGCTCGTTTACGAAGGCTTTGTGTAGCCCGAAAAATATTTGGACCACGTCACCTTCAGGTTTTTGTATATTATGTAACTTGTTTTTAGGAAAAAGGGGAATAGAAGGACCTACTCTTATTGCATCAAAAAAAAGATCCACTACTACACAAATCCTGGCACAAGATTGCATACCTTGTCATGGTTTTGCCTGATTGATATAGTGACCCATAGCATTTCAGTGTTCCTAAAGGAGTTCTCATTCCAATGGTGAAGGGGGAAATATGGAAATTTAACCCAAACGAACATGATCTTCTAACTTGAAACCTAGACTCCGTCAACTTAGATACAAACCTTGAGCCCCCTTAAAATATGGCCCACTTTGAAAAAATAGATTTTTAACTTATTTGTTTTCAAAGAAGAAAGAGAAAAACCCCCTTCCACAAAAGGAAACAAAAAATGTCTTTTAATCATGGGTTTCCAATTTTTACCCACCTAGAGATTCAAAGAGCATGACAAGGGCTATAAGCTCATAAACTATCCAATCAAGCGTCTCTCTGATAGCATAAGATTCATTGTGAGATTGATTGGCATGAACCAAAATTTCTGGGACACTATTTTGTTTCTTCACAAACCGAGTTGGCTGGGAGCATTTGAACCTTAGACTACTAGCAACCACTGTGTTGAAAGCATCACTATCAAGATCAAGTCGAGGAGGCGAAGGTTCAAGCCCTCTAAAAATTGAGCGAAACAGCTAAAACTTCTTTATTTTTTTCCTTAATCGCTAAAATAATTTGGTTGTACTAATTATTAAATCCACTCTATATATTAAATAACTAAGCACTGCATTTAATTTATTATTAACATTAAATTTATGTTGAGATATTCTATGTACACCAATAAAATATCATTACTGAAATTTGATAGCAATTCATTTATTATTTATACATAGTCAAATAAGAATTTAGTTGAACATTAGACTTCATTTATTAGTTCCAACCGAATTGTGTTTAGGTGTCCCGTGAATTACACTAATCAAGTCTCATTATTGCGATTGGGTACCAATTCATTTATTATTTGTACATTACGTGTCAATTACATGCAGTTCATTTATTAATTTTAATCAAGTATTCCTTTATTAGAATGATCCAAGTTTCACTTGTGGAGAAGTTAATGATTTAAATATCCTATTCCGAGTGATCTTATACACAGTAGTGTTATAATTTCACTAAATATTCAAGTTAAAATATTCAGGTTTTCTATTTTTAGAAGTATTGAGCTATTTTCTTATTAACTACTGTCCACGTTCTTTTTTTATTTATTTATGTTTACCGTATCATTTTGTAACACTTTAGTCCATATTGTTTTATATGTAGCCAAAAGTCATATTAGCCTATGTTATAGGGTTGAACTTTGAAATATCATATTAGATTAGATTCTTTCTTTGTGATTTGCCAATTTAGATTTAAAATTACATATTTTATACTTATTATTATTTTACACGATGGTAACATGAAATTTCATGAATATAGTTTTTATCACAAGTGTATTGTTTGATTCATTGGATAACAATGTCTTTATCGTTTAATAAAGATGTGAGATTATGTGATTTTATGGGAAAGAATTTTGATTAAAAAAAAAAAA
>APFE030569468.1:519-92310 GCA_000404065.3 Pinus taeda
TATTGTATTACTTACAATAAGAGTAGTGAATTTGTTTGCGGATATGTTGATTCCGATTTTGCAGGTGATTTGGATAAGAGAAGGTCAACTTCAGGGTACGTCTTTACTCTTGCAGGTGGAGATATCAGCTGGATGTCAAAGCTATAGAACATTGTTGCTTTATCCACAACTGAAGCAGAATACATTGCTGCTTCTCATGCTTGCAAAGAAGCGATTTGGTTGAAAGGTTTGTTTGGTGAATTTGCTAGGTTGCAGGACAACATCAAGTTATTTTGTGAAAGTCAAAGTGCAATATATTTGGCTAAGAATCCGGCCTATCAAAGTAAATCAAAAGCATATACCGATCAAGTACCATTTTGTAAGACAGGTTATCACTGAAAGGGGAGTCTCTCTTGAAAAGGTGCATACAAAGGAGAATTGTGCAGACATGTTCACGAAACCATTTTTGTTAGAGAAGCTACGCTGGTGTTTGGCTTCTCTTGGCTTGCAGAAAAGATAAAATAATAAACAAACAAGGTATCAGGCTAATTTTTGTCAAGGTGGAGATTGTTGAGATTTTCTATTTCATTAAAATAGGCAAAAATCTCAGTGTGTGACAACAATAGGAATTTGTTGCTAGATTAGCTCTAGTTGTTGGGAGAGAGTTAATGCATCCTATATTTGATGTGAGAGGATTTATGAGGTAGTTAGATTCTCCTAGTTATAAAACAGGTATCCATATGGATTGTTTTTGGGTGAGAGTTTGTGAGGAAAATTTTTGTAATCTCTTGTTTGATTAATAAATATTGTCGATGCCTATGTTTGGTGGACTAGCCCAGATTGGTTGGGTGAACCATGTTAATCTGTTGTGTCTCTTATGCATGATTTAATAGTTGTGTATATTATTTTGTCTGCTGTGCATCTTGGCTCTAATAGCTTCTATGTGATACTTTATCATTCTGTGGAGCATAGGAAGTGTACATCATGTCGTGGATTTGTGTGTGCCTGCATAAAAATTGGAGGTTGTGTAATATCACCATTGACTCATCCCCAACAACATGTATCTGCAGTTGTGAAACACATGTTAGTTGTAGATTGGAAATATTGGAAATCTTATTTACTATCTCTCTGTGAAAGAATATAACTCTTAAAACGTTTGGGCACATTGCAGCCACGAGGGAAATGTTCAAGGCCAAACTAGTACATTATCCATGTTCTGAGTTATCATTGTTTGAGCTAATTAATGAAAATGCAACAATGCAAATGGATGGAAGACATGTACAAGAGGACACAAGTCCAATCACAGAAGAACAAAGCTCTCATGTTACATTGCAAGTACATGATACTTTCCTTCAAGAAAATGATTATGTTGGTTCATTCCTTCGATTTAGTGATGTAATGGATGAATTCATTGATGTACCAGAAGACTCAAACCATGGATAAACCATGGATCATCTGCACCGGATTCGGATCGGAACGATTTATTAATTCAATAATCGTGAAGGTCGTATAGGCAACTAATTCACCGATTTACCTGCAAGCGCCTTTCCAATGGGCGCGGGTCATGTGAATCCCAATGCTGCCTTAGATTCTGGTCTCATCTATGATCCTGGGATGGACGACTTTCTCTGTGTAGTCTTAATTACACATCAAAGCAAATTCATACTCTAACAAGGAATGCAACATCTTGCCCCAAATTATGCTTTGAGCCTAGAGATGTCAACAACCCATCATTCTCCGTGGCGTTTAAGCCATGTAGTTTGGTTCGTATGATGGGGAGAATCGTGAAGAATATTGGAGGAGCTGTTGGAAATAATAATCCCAACCATTGCAATAAACAACCCGATAGTATTTTTCAACGTATTTTTGCAGGTTGAGTCTTTGTTTGAAGAGGGAAGGACTGAAGCCAACTGCAAACCATTCCGAAATGCAACAAGGAATTTAAAGCATTTAATGTATTTTGGTAAATAGATATGGGCAAGTATTTACTATGCTAATATTGCCCACACTCCACAAACAGCTGCGTGATTTTGAACACACTCAACAACAACATCATATTAATTATTTTTCTCTATGATGAATTAAATGTAAAATTGTATGTTGACTTAAATACGAATGGAAAAAGTCATTTTGTAGTAAAAATAAAAAAGGATAAGAAAGAAAGTAAAATTGTATGTTGAGTTAAATATAAATGTAAAAAGTCATTTTGTAGTAAAAATAAAAGAGGGTAAAAAAGAAAAAAGAGCCCAAGTCTCTCGGGGAGAAAATGGTGAAGCAAATTTTGGTAGGCGTGTGAAAAAAACAGTTACTCTATTTCAGTGTGTGTTATTTTGTGTGAATGTAAATCAATATAAACCTTAGTTTTTTTTTACTTGGTGAATGAGTGACACAATCATGTGAATATATTTGCAAGATTTAACAATCAATACTAAGTTTTATTTGTGATGCTCCAAGCTTTTACTTTGTTTTTCAATAAGTGAATTATGTGACGCGTGAAAACAACAATCACTGTATTTGAGTGTGTTATTTAGCGTGAATGTAAATTAGTATAAACCTTAGTTTTTTTTTACTTAGTGAATGAATAGCAATCTCATGTGAATATATTTGCAAGATTTAGAAATCAATATAAGTTTTATTTGTGATGCTCCAAGCTTTTACTTTGTTTTTGCCATAAGTGAATTCTATGTATTTATTCTATGTATTTATTAAGTCTCTCCCATAGGTCTGCGAAATTTCGTATGTGAAATAGGTCCACGGTGTGCCAAGGTACCTGCACGAAATCATCTCCGCGGTGCTTGAAGCTAGCTACACAAAAGTAGCTTCGCAAGAGTCATAGACCTCTGCCCCTCTGCGAAAATTATCTTCGATTTTTCTAACAAGAGCACCGTGTGTATATGAAAGGGCAGTTGAGAGCCCTCGAAACGTAAATATCACTGTGGAACCGACCACACTCGTCTTCCAAAAACAAAATGAGAAGGCGACTTATACAATGAGATTTGAAAGCAAAATAGCAGCTCACAACAAATCTAAAGGAAGCTAAGAGTTAAGTCAAATATTGTGGAAATGCATGAAGGCGGAAAACAAGTCGTTACCAGTTCGATGGCCATAGTCTTTGTAGTTCCTTTTCACCTTCAGGTGAAATTGCTAGCAATGTTTATTTGAAAAAGTGGTTTACATAAAAATTAGCATAATCTTGACTCTAGTCAAAATAATGAATATGGTATCCAGCATAAATGGCCACCTGAACTAACCTTCACTTCAAATAAAATTCAGAGTCCAATATCCCGGATTAAATGCTAAGTGGTATGAGCCTTTATGCACAATCGGTAGTTAATTAGCAACGGTTGCATATGTTCACCATTGGATTTAAACAAATATATTATTGAACGGTAAACATATACCGCCCTTTTTCCCTCCTAAATAATGATTTCCCAAGGCAAGATCCTCATTCCCATGGCAGAGAGTTGCATCGTAGCAAGCCTTTTCCTCTTTTAGGTACCTCTCTAACGTCTGCAACCCACTATGAAATTTACTATGTATCATCGGCAATGCTCGTCCGTGGTTATCATGCCTGCTCTCTTTTCCATTGCGGAAAATTCCCAAGGTTATCATGCCTGCTCTCTTTTCCATTGCGGAAAATTCCCAAGTTGACTCAACTTTGGTTCTATATTGGTTCTCTCAAAGATGGCGCATTGGCATCTCCATCCTTGTTTCAATGGGCACTGCTTTATTTGCTGTCTTTACTGGGTGGCTCGGAGGCTTTCACTGCCCTTCACGACTTACGCTCATGATATGCCTCTCCCAATAGGTTTTATGCTTCCTATCGGTTCGTAGGCTTTTCCGATGGGATCTCTAGACTGCTTTTTTTCCCCATGGAAAAAAATTGGTGTCCCCCCTCGTGTTTTGGCATCAGCTGCATAATTGGCCTGGGTTTTTTCAAAATTATATAGCCATGATTCGCAATCTATAAAGACTCATTTGCAGGGTTATACTTGCTAATGCTCTTCAAGAGGCATGTTCCCCTCAATTGGCCTCCTGTAAACTCCCAGCAGATGAGGAATATCACATTAATTGTTGGCATAAGGCCATGGAAGAGTCTCAGACTAAGGAAAACGGACTTGAGTTTTCAGCACGAAATAAATATGTAGCTTGCAACACGAAGCTCGCGGCGTATCGCTGTTTATGGATTGTTGTTTCCGTGGTGCATTGTCGTCAGTGGTTCATCGGCATTGCTGGTTGTCTGCTGAAGATTCTTTTGGTCAGTTTGCAGCGCTTCCTTGGATGGTTCATTATACATGGCCTAAAGCATGCTTCAACCAGGTCACAATGCGGTGGTAGTTCATGTTCTAGCTATATTAATAGTTTCTTTCTGTATATCTGGGAATGAGAGTTTTTCTTTAAAGTAGGCGTGGCTCTGTAGATCAGAGCATTGTTTTTGTAACTGCTTGACACTCCGGAAAGACAAATACACTATATGTAACCTTGTTGTTTAATCTGGATTGATTTCCCTGCTGGCAGACCAGCAACATATCGAACTATTACTCGTATTATTTTTTGTAAATAATAAAAAAATAAACTTCACACAGAAAATTACAAATAAAAAATGTTCATATTTTTAATTGGATTAAATAACATTATAATTAAATTAAATAACATTATATTAAAAATTGTCAATGAAAAAAATATTAATTTATTTTATATTATATATACATAATACAAAAATAATGAAATTGAAACAGATTTTCTAATGAAAACCAAAACATCTAAGAAGAGAGATATTGTAGAAATGAAATTAGCCACCATTATGCTAAGAGCATAATATCCTACAATGAAAAAGTTGCTCTGAACCTCAGCTGCTCTGAACCATCAGCCACCTAGGATGAATGTGAGAAAACTTGTCAAAAGGGGAGAGATGGCCCATGCCAAATTAGTGTTTTCTCAAATGTTGTTCCAAATTGTTGTTTAAAATTCTTAATATTGAAATGTTACATCACCTTTTCTGTTATAAATAATTGAATTTGAAAAAAATATTTTTTATTTAACTTTCTTTATACTATTAAAATTAGCCGAAGTTGTACATATTCTACTTAGCTGTACATATTCTACCTTATTTTAGACATGAACCTATAAAGTTTTAAGTTGTAGACATTCTATCTTATTTTAGACATAAACTTATAAAGGTTTAAGAAAGCCTCTTCTTAACTATTAGATACACTTATATGTTAAATAATTAAATATGGTATTTCATTTATTACTTTTAATAATGTTTTGTTTAAGTGTTTATGTATTACACTGATCAAATCTTATTATTGAAATTTGGATGGTTTATAAATTAGGTAATAAATAATTGAGCATTTTCATTTATTACGCCGTAAGGCGTTCCCCTCTAAAAAGTTAGCTCCTTTCGTGTCATAATCTGTGCCATTGAATCTTTTGTTAGTCGATTGAGTTATGATTATCTCTTGATTTGAATTGAATGACGGTTTCTATTCAATCCATTTTTCAACCGCACAGAAAACTCTCATACATCTTTTCTGAATAGTTCTTTGCAGATAAGTACCCCTATGAGTGAAAGTTTAGTAGCCTCCATGGCTGTGAGACTATTGAAGTTGGAAGTAATCTACAATTGAATGGGCAAGAAGTTCATAGTCTGCATTCCCTTCTTCATAATTACCTTGGTTGTTGTGTTTGTTCTCTACACCATACACGACATTGCGCCATGTACCAACATGTCTAAGTGATTAGATAATTTCATGGTCAATTTTGCCTGTGCTCATTGCAAAGCGTCGAACTGCATAATTTCATGGTTGATTTCACCCATTTTCATTGCAAAGCATTCGAGATTAGGCACTACCCTAGATATATGGACCCAAGGTCAGGTCATCCGGAGGTCTAGGGATCGAGTCTTCGCCCCAAATCAAGATTTGGGCAAACAAGGCATGGAGAGGGAAGGTAGAATTCTATTTAGTTGAAGAGGGTTTTCAGAGCTTTTTGCTAGAGAATGGATCCCCCACCTTTTCTTATTACAATGAATCTTGCCTCTATGGTACACCCTCCTTAGAATGCCCCAGATTGCTCAAGGTTTCAATTCATGCAAGTTACACATATGACCCAGACAAGAGGTGTTGGCTTGTATGGGCCTGAACCAGGTTCAAAGGTGATTTAACCAAGAAAATCCCGGTAATATTGGCCCTTTCGGCAACAGTCCGCGGAGCGTGGACTGAGGTCTCACTCGTAGTAGTATGGGAGGGTGTTAGAACCAGGTTTCCGCACCCTAGGGATGTCTGATGAGCTTCTAGAGGTCTGTGGTTTGACCCTGCACGTCCGTCGCTACGCGCACCTGTTATTCCTTCACAACCTGTGAGACTTGAGTTGATTTCAAGTATTGTAATGATGTCAAAATGTCTTGCTTGTTATGAGGAGAGGATGGGATTGAACTAGATGAGTGATGTTGAATCAAGCAAATTGGGTTGTAACTCTTCCTTTTACTAATTATGTGTTCAAAGCTTTTTCCATATGCTTTTGTTATTCATTGATGCTTTCATATGTGTACTATGTACTTGCTTCCGTGCTATGTTTAATCAATAGATCATTATCATATGCTTTGATTGGTTTTTGTCTTCTGTCTGTGTGTAGGTACTCTTCAAGCGGATCAGGTACAGAAAAGAGCGACAAAATTGTTCAAGGGAGATAAGGAGTAAGAGAAATCTTCAGGTAGGATAATTTACCTTTTATTTAATCTATTGGTCATAGAAAAAGTAAAGAATGCTTTGCACTATTGTTCTATACTTAGCTACTAGTCTAGGGGTTTAAGAGTTTATCCATAGAAACTAAAACTTCCTAAAACAAGGGGTTGTCTAAGTTATGGGAAATCAAAAAGCAGGAAGGAAAAACTTCCTTGGAGCTAATGTATAGGTTTAAAGATGTGATTGGTAAGTTGAGCTACTCAATCGACCCTAATAATCAACAACATTGGTTCATGAAGGTGTTGTTACCACTTACTCGCATGTCGTTGACTCAACAAAAGATTGATTATGTAGGTTTTAACCCTGTACAAAAAACACCCGCATACAAATTCTAGAAACATAAAATAAACAATGGTGAGAACATAAAACATAAAAAGATATACATAGAGAATTTCCTCTAGATCCCAAAACCTAGACTACCAGATTGATTTTTTTTATTATATTCCTTTCAATGTTACAATACATATATATACATGTCGAAGTATCCAAAAAATCTAATCCATTAAACTTGGATTAGAACATAACCATAGTTCCCTTGATGGAATCTACAAAATACCATGGACAGTAAACCATCATGCCCAAATTCATGTTCAAAATCCATGCACAAAATCATAGGTAGGTCCACCCATCTAATGTAGGGTCCAAAAAACAAAAAGCATCTTCGGGCACTGCCCTGGACCCCTTGTAGGGGGCAAGCACCCAAAGAAATGTACAGGGGAGGCTACTGCCCCAGTTGTGACCCCCCCGCACATGGGGTAGTCTTGGAAAGAATATAACACAACCCAACATTCTCCCACTTGTTGTTTTCTTTCCATAGAGGGGTGCAGGAGAACTTAGTCATTGATCCATCCCTCCAACACCCATTGTTTCTCTACACCGAGAGAACTTCTCAGTCCTCACAGACTTTGTCAATGCATCTGCAATATTCTTCAAAGTGTCCACCTTTACCAGCAACACCCTTTTTTCCTCAACCATATCCCTCACAAAATGATAATGAACATCAATGTGATTTGTCTTTGAATGATAAGCAGGGTTCTTTTCCAAGAAAAATGTACTTTGGTTGTCACAATCTATCCTTGTAGATCATTGTACTAACCCCATACGTAATCACAATCTTTGTAACTAGATTGATTCCTTGATTGCATGAGTGGCTGCCATGTATTTTTCCTATGTAGTTGGGAGTACCACTACAAACTAGCTCTTACTCATCCAACTGACTCCACCTCCAAATAGGTTAAACACATACCCACTTTCAGATCTTCTCAGATCCAGATCTCTAGCCTAGTATGCATCATAAAAGCCACGGATGTCCAAAACTCTCTCCAATATTTGTCTTCTTTGGTAGCATAAACCATAATCACTAGTCCCACACAAATACCTGAAAACCCACTTCACTGTTGCCCAATGCTCCTTCCCTAGTTTTGACATAAACCTGCTCAATACTCCCACTGCAAGTGTAATGTCTGGTCTAGTACAGACCATTACATACATTAGGCTACCAACTTCACTTGCATATGGAACACGGTACATATCCTCTTCCTCTTCTTGTGTCTTGGGACACTGTTCAACATATAACTTTATGCCTGTAGGAATAGGAACCTTCACCAGTTTATGATCTTGCATATTAAACCTATGCATTATTGTCTCGACATACTTCTTCTAGTTTAACTAAAGCTTCCACTTTGCCCGATCTCATTTAATTTCCATGCCCAAAATATAGTTTGCAACACCAAGATCTTTCATGTCGAATTTAGAGGACAATTGGGTCTTCAAATCCTAGATAATTGCTTTGTCCTTTCTAACCAAAACCATATCATCTACATACAAGACCAGATAAATAATATGGTCACCAATTAATTTAAAATACACACAGCGATCTGCTTTTATTCCGGTGAAGCCAAGTCCCATTATAAATGTATCAAATTTATGATACCACATCCTTGGTGACTATTTTAACCCATACAAAGACTTTGTTAACTTGCATACCAGTTCTTTCTTACCCTTCACTGCAAAGCCTTCAGGTTGCTTCATATAGATCTCTTTTTTTAGATCCCCATGAAGAAATGTTGTCTTCACATCCATCTGTTCTACCTCAAAATCAAAAGCAATGGCAACAGATAAAAGTAATTTAATATAAGCTACCTTGGAAAAAAGAGAAAAAATATCACCAAAATCAATCCCCTGCACCTAGGAATAACCCTTTGATACCAACTGAGGTTTGTATTTCTCCACCTTTCCTCCCTCATTCACCTTCTTCTTAAATCACCATTTACTTCCAATGGTTTTCCTTCCAGCCAACAACTCCACTAGATCCCAAGCCTCACTTTTGTGAAAAGATGTCATTTCATTAACCACGACCTCTTTCTAGATTTTTCCATCCTCTGAATCTACTGCTTCCTTCACAGTTCTAGGATCATCATAAGTAATAGATAAAGCAAAATTTGAATAGAAATAAGAGGGACTATACCTTTCTGGCTACCTTCTTTCTCGAACTGATCTTCTCACGGCCGGAGTTTGTGTCTCTTCATCTTCTGATTCCTCTTCTATTGTAGAGTCTAATTTTTTCTCCTTTAGCTCAAACTCTATCTTCTCAGATTTCTTTGGAAGGACTTCATATTTAATAATAGATTTCACCTCTCTAAACACCACATCTCGGTCGTACACATCCTTCCTTGTTTCTAGGTTCCAAAGCTT
Source organism: Pinus taeda (assembly GCA_000404065.3). Lineage (NCBI taxonomy): Eukaryota > Viridiplantae > Streptophyta > Pinopsida > Pinales > Pinaceae > Pinus > Pinus taeda. The sequence goes on from APFE030569468.1 coordinate 9,939, forward strand.
ATAACTTTTTAAACCATCCTTATATCTAATAAAGATGCACTTTTCATATTTCCTATCCAACTTTGTTCTTTTCTCCTTCGGAACATGTACATATGCATGACATCCAAATACCCTCAGATGTGAAAGAGAAGATTTATTACCAGTCCATACCCCTTGTGTTTTCTTATCCTTCAACGATGATGAAGGTGATATGTTGACCAGGTAACATGTAGTCTCCAATGCCTCTGCCCAGAATTCATGTCCTAACCCCGCACCACCGAGCATGCTTCTTGCCTTTTCCATCAACTTATTTTTCATTCTTTCTACAACTCCATTTTTATGAGGTGTGTATGGAATATTCTTCTGTCGTGCTATACCACACTTCTTACAAAACTCTTCAAATTTGTTCTTGAAAAACTATGCACCATTATCTGTCCTTACGCCTTTATCTTCTTCTCTGTCTAATTTTCCACCAGAACCTTAAATTCTTTGAACCTATCAAAGACTTCAGATTTCTTCCTGAGGAAATATATCCATGTATTCCTTGAGAAGACATCTATAGATTATATATAGTACACGAACTTTCCCAGTGATGGAACTGACATAGGTCCAAACACATCACTATGCACAAGCTCTAATATTTGTTTCCCCCTCTTAGCACCAAAGGGGAGACTCACCTGATTCTACTTCCCATATACAAAATTTTCATAGAAATCAAAATCTAGAGAGAAATTATACATGCCTTCTATCATACCATTACCATGAAGTATTTGAAAGCCATTCTCTCTAATATGTCCAAGCCTTTGATGCCATAGCATGGTCTTTTCTCAAGAAACCACCAGATTTTCTGCTCCACTTTCAGGAACCACAAAACTATTGCGCCCATTAATAACAATGCTACCTTGAAGCTTGTACGAAGTTCTAATATGAACTCCCCACATCAATACCAATGCTCCTAGAACCATATTGCAGGTATCTTTCTTGAACATTGTTTTTACTCTTGCATCATCGAGCTTGCTTACAAAAATCAAATTTATGGACAATGCAGGAATATGCAGAACACCCTGAAGTGTTCTAATCCTTCCACCTTGCAACTTCAACTTGACTTTTCTATGACCAATGATTCTAGCCTTCCTTTCATCCCCTAAGAAGACATCGCCACCATCATATTTCTCATAAGTGTAGAACCACTCTCTATGGGGAGTGAAGTGAAAGGATGCACCTGAGTAAATTAACCATGACTCATGATCTACATGTGGACTTGAAGAAGAAGCCAAGTACACATCCCCACCTTCATCTGAGGTGGTTTTCATCTCTATATAAGGAGAATCATCATATCCCTTTCCTTTCTCAGGAGCTTTAGATTTATAGTCCCTTTTGAAGTGCCCTTCCTTTCCACATTTCTAGCACACCTTTATAGGTTTTCCTGAAGATTTAGATCCCCCACTCAAGGACTTATTTTTGTTTCTATTCTAGGGCCATCCTCGTACAAACAAGGCACCACCATTCTGGACCTCCATATTTTTCCATCTCATCTCCTCCGATAGTAAGGATGAGACTATTTCATCAAACTGCAAGGTAGTTTCAAAACTACCTATTGCAATAGCAGACTATCCCACGAATTTAGTAGAGAACACAAAAAACCGATGCACTTATCTTCATCTGAAATTTTAATATCAACAGATAATAATTGGCTTACCATATTATTAAACGGGTTCATATGCTCTGTCACCGAGTCTCTATCTTTCATCCTTAGGTTATACACCTTTTTCCATAGGAAACATTTATTCACTAGAGACTTAGATTGGTACAAATTCCATAACTTGTCCCACAAAGCCTTCGCCAAAGGTTCCCCGAATACATTCAGCAATACTAAATCTGAGACACACAATCATATTGTGATCTTTGCCTTCCGATCCAACTTTCCCTAGTCTTTAGCTAACATTGTTGTTGGTTTAGTACTTGGATATACCTTGATCCACTAAGCTTTATCCACTAGCAGATCGTCCATCTTGAGTTTCCACAACTCAAAACTCTGACCATTAAATTTCTTGATCTCTATCTTTCTACTGCTCACCATCTTCTTTCACCACAATAATTGATCTTGCAGATCTCCCACTGAATAAGGCCTACCACAGCCTCGAGAAAAAACCCCTCAGCACCAAAGGCATCCCCTTGAAGCCAAAACAACTCCAATACAAAATGTAGGTTTTAACCTTGTATAGAAATTACCTGCATACGAATTCTAAAAATAGATAATAAACAATGGTGAGAGCATAAAACATAAAACAAATATTCATGGATATTTTCCCCTAGATCCCAAAATTGAGACTACCAGATTGATTTTTTTACTATATTCCTTTCAATATTATAATACATATATATACATGACAAACCATCCTTAAACCCTAATCCATTAACCATGGATTAGAACATAACCATAGTTCCCTTTACCAGATCTACAAAATACCATGGACAGTAAACCATCATGCCCAAAACCATGTGTGAAATCCATGCACAAAACCATAGGTAGGTCCGCCCAACTAATATAGGGTCCAAAAGAAACAATTCCCAGGGTGCTACCCTGGACCATTGCAGGGGGGCTACCACCCCCCTGTATACCCCGGCAATACCTGACGCAACATACAACAGGGAATACCGCCCCTGCTGTGACCCCCCACGCATGGGGTAGTTGTGGAAAGAATATAACATAACCCAACAGATTCTCTGTAAGATGCCCTAGAGAAAGAAAATCAAATTGAGGATATGGATGGATACCCACATGAGTACTGAGGGAGGGGCAGGGAAACCTCACATGACCCCTCTATCCTAGGACTACAACACCATATTGTAGATATGAAAAAGAAGTTGAGGGACCTACAAATGACACGATCTGCATGATTGCATGTATGGTATACCAATTTCCATATCAAGGGGCATCATGCCATGGGGTGCCTAAGGTTGCGAGACTTGAGCACTCCCTTCATGCTGGAGGGGTCGTCTACATATTTACTTGTTGTTGGAGTTTCACATATTGGTATGCAAGATCTATACATAAGTTGCACTTAGTTCCATGGATTTTTGAACCAATAGAGTGTAGAACCAACTGAGTACCATGAAATATTCAGAACATGTGTACATCTCCCTCACCTCTTTTCAATTCTACATAAGTATTCTAATGTTCCAAACAACACTTTTGTCAATTTTGTGGCACACCAACTCACCATATTGAACAATGTAGAGAGTTAGACACCCTAGCTAATCAATTGGATTAATCTTCCTATCAGATCAATGTGGAAGAAGGAGGGGAAGAACATGAGGCAGAGATCTAATCCATTCCTACAACTTTGATTAGGAGGGGAATGTCGCAAGAGATTTTTTTCTACCCAAAAGACCTTAGTACTCTCAGTACAGGGTCAACACACATGTGACATAAGACTATCTAGAACTAATTGCCAGATGGGAAGAGAAAAACCACCAAAGTAGAGAAAATTTAATCAATGTTGAACCAAGGGTACCTGAGACAACTCCACTCTTAAACATTAATATAGTCATCTGGGGAGGGAAGAAGACCAGAGATAACTTTAGAGTCATTGAACAACAAAGAATCATAAAATTGGCCTCACCAAAGTGCTCATGCGATTCTAATTAGCAGAATTAGTACTACAAAGAAGTGAAGGAAACTTTTAACAAACTGATTTTAAGTGGTGAGCTTCAAGGAGAACATCTAGGGTTTTGAAAATCTAGGAGCCTAGAACTATCACAACTCAATACTCAACCCATTATGGAATGGTTCAGGTGATTTCTACAGATTTTGAATGGAAATCGAATGATTGGACAATTGTGTGAAAGTCTTAAATCTGTTGTCAAGGATGGGGTGTCCGAGGAAGGTTTCATTTCTTCCAACTTATCGAAAATACACTCCAGGAGGGTGCACAGTAACAAGAAGAGAATAGGGAGTGAGTTCTAAATTGATGCTTCAATTGTGGATTTGCATATCAAGGATACAATGTTATACATGGGCTCAGATGTGAATATCTACTATGGAAAACCTGGGAAGCCTTGGGAAGGCTTATGTTAGTGTTCTCTCTAATTTATCTATGCATGGAAAATAAATATTCTATACACCCGGGTTGAAGGCTACAAGATGTAGAAGTTGACAAAGTAGGGGTGAAAACTTATGCTAAATTTGAAGTAATATATATCATGGGGGACAAAGACCCCTATCCAACATTTCTTAGAATAGACCAAGTGATGAGCCTCAGTATTACAACAAGAATGCTGCAACTCCCAAGGCTACTAACTTTAATTATCTACCTAGGGTTCGCACAAACTTAAGAGGTATCAACACTATATGTGCGGCATACAATGTGTCCTTCCTTTGTTGTCATGATATAATGGAGTGCATGTACTGATGTCAAATCCTAAACTAATTGCAGAAAATGAAATGTCCAAAATGGAACCTTAACCTATTGCAAGAAAGAAAGTACAAGGGAAGAGACGGAAATTCAATGCTAAATCACACCATTTCCTAATTAACTGCAAGAAACTATGTTTTGCAATAATGCTAAATTATCATGAACCAAATGCTACTATCGAAGCATGGAAGTAAGAAGCATCAAACATCACTAATGTGCAAGTAAAGGGACTGAAATAAATATGTTTGTCTTTTGTCTTTTCATGCAAAATCAAGTATGCAAACTAATATATTTTGGTGATGTGGCAGGTGAATTAAGGATGTTGGAGGTTGGATGGAAGGGTTAGGAGATGGTTGTATGGTGTGGGGGACACTAGGGAGGATTTTGGTGACTTCCTAGAGGTTTTCCATCAATTCGGCCTCAAAATAGGTTGTTTCAAGAAAACCTACAAGATGTACTAGGAACCTATTGGATGATCCTGTAGGAATTACAGAAAACCTACAAGATACAACCAAGAGAAAAATGTGAGATGTTGGAAGTGATGGGAGGCCTAGGAAAGGTGTGTTATGGGTGGAATGGAGTGGGAAAATTCCTAGGATCACTCAGAACTCAGAAACAAATTCGGGAGATGGATGGATTCGCTCAAAATGCTTGGAGAAGTTTCCTTGTGAAATGATGAAATTAGTGAGGGTTTAATGACCAAGAAAATAAAATCCAAATTGGATGGGAAAAATTTTGTTATTAACTATGATGTCTTAGGTACTTATTCTAAGTGTAATCACTTAAAAATACCTATGTTAACCCATGCAAAAAAAAAAAAAAACCATTACTAGTCGAAAATCTAGAAATTTGAGAACTAGTGAGCTAGTAAATCTAAGAAATTCCTAATCAAATCAAGTGAAAATACAATGGGGAAATTTTTGTTATGAACTAGAATGTTTTTTTTATCCGATGCAAGTGGAATTAATTTGATTGAAGCTCATTAGCATGCTCCAAAAAATAGCAGAAATTTATTGTTCTTCGCTAAAAAGGAGGTCCAACAATCTAGATTTGGGAATAAGAAGACTAATCCAAGAAAATAAACTTTCCAAGGATGAAATAATGTTTGTGATCCTACAAAATAAATTACATCAACCATTTAACTCAATCCAAAAACAATTAATCATTGATACTAAGTGCAGAAGTAGAAAGAAATAAAAACTAGAAATGCATGTGAATAAGCAACGAAAAGAAAGAAAGAAAATAATATAAAAGGGCTATGAGGTTCCTCAGATGGCCAAGCCCAAGGAAACTTAGAGACCTATGGAGGAGAACAAAATTTAGAAGCTGAATATGACACCAATCTTCATTATTTTCATCAATAGAATTACATCCCTGCAAGAAAATACAACGGAGCTACAAAAATACAAGATCTCTCCACAACAACACTAATAAAAAAATCTCCCCCCTAGAGGAAAATTAGACTTGGTACTTATATAAACTGATTAGGAATCATTCCTCATGAATGGAGGAAGCTTTCCCCACCAAAATCCCTTGCTCAGTGGATCTAGTCTCCAATACTAGGAATTTGCATTAAATGGCAGGGAACACATTCCTAGATTTTTTCAATCATTATCTTGAGGAAATTTCGACTTGGAACTTATAAAAAATGATTACAAATAATTCCCCATGGATGGAGGAAGCTTTCCCCACCGAAATCCCTTGATTAGTGGATCTGCTCCCTTGATTGGTGGATCTGCTCCCTTGATTAATGGAACACATTCCTAGATTTTCTCAATCATTGGAGTTCCAAAATTTGTGGCATAATTCCATAATATATAGTTGAATTATTATCTATTATTGATCCTCCAGTAGTAGGGAACAAGTCCCTAAATTATCTCCTCCTCCAACTCTTCATAATCTACCCACTATTATCATAATAGTCCACAAAAAATAAATAATATTAGGCACAAATATTCAATTATTCATAAACCTTCCTAATGAATATATTAAAGTTAAAAATAAATTATATAATAGAAAAAGAGAGGTTTAATGTGTCGAAGGATGGTCATATAACTTAATAATGTTTTAACTTAGAGGCATGGGCCTTAATTTATGTCTAATTTAGAGGCCCATCATACCCCGTTGCTGAAAGTGTTGCTCATCCTCTGAGAAACTTAGTGACCTCATTGTGCCTCATCCATGGTTCTGGTGGCCTCTCTCTTGTGCATTAATAATCTTGGTTGTCAGCTCTGCAAGGACAAACCAAAAAACATATTTGTGCAAAGGAAAATCCTTGTTTCTTGAGACCATTAGCTTTCCTTCTTCCCCTTATTCAAAATGGTTCTTGATTGTTTTTTCAGTTTGACAAGGTCTTCCACACCCTTATCAACATTTTTCTGCCTTTTTCCACCATTTATTTTCCTTAGGACTGCCTCCTGTAGGATTTCTGGGTCACTGTAATTCCTATAGGATCATCCTGTAGAAAACACAGTCCCTTTGTAAACTGAAGTAAATGAGTGGAGAAAATGACAGAAATGGTGGAGGAATGGATGGTAATGAATGGTAAAATAAAAATGAGAGTGACAGGGGTCTCTTTGTGATCCTCCTTTACTCTTTAACCATCCTTCTTGCTGACCTGCAAATGGAAATTTCATGAAAATGGAGAGGATGCTCTCTCTTTTTTTTTTCCTTTTTTTCAAGAATGAAATGCAATGGATGAATGATGAATACATAGTGAATATGAAGTGGATGGAGGGCTTGGAGTGTTGTGGTGATCTTGGCCTTTGCAAAAATTTCTTCTTTTAACTGTTGTTGTCATTCCTTGAAATCATCACCCTTCATAATTTGACTTTTCAACATTGCATGAGTGGAGTGAGTTGCAATTAACTAGTTGAAGGCGGCTGAGACTGCTGACCAATCCTTAGCTTATAAAACCTCATCTCTCGTGTCTAACTATAATATGATCAAGAGAAGAGGTCAAGAATATTGCATACCTGTACCTACTTGGTGGTTGTTGGAGAGACATGCATGATGCTGCTGAGTTGATGTTGATGTGTAGGTGTTGGATGGTGATGCTAATGATCCTGATGTTGCTGCTAAGATCTGGAGGAGATTCTTTGACCTTTGGATCTCCTTTAAAACAACTCACCACCAATCCTGTAGGTGATGTTTTGTATCTTGTAGGTTTATAGGACAGCGACTTGCTTTGTCCATATCTCCCAAACAGTAGACTGGATTGAGCTTAAACTTTTTGCGCATGTTACCATCATCATTATGCACCCCCCCATAGAAATACTTTGGTCAATTGATGCATGGATCTCGAGAAAAACTAAAAATGGATGAAGGTGATGGAGGCTAATTTCTTGGAAACCATGCACTAGAATTGGAAAAAAATTCTTGGGCATGTTACCATCATCCATATGTATCTCCCCATGAAACAATTTTTTAAATGGATGCACAGATATGGAGAAAATGCAAAAATGGTCGAAGGTGATGGAGGCTAATTGCTTGGAAACCGTGCACTAGAATTTGTTGAAATTGCTTGAGCTTGTTACCATCATTCATATGCATATCCCCCTGAAACATCTTGGAAAATGGATGCATGGTTTTCAAGTTATGGCAAAAACAAATTTCTACTCTATGTATTTTTGTATCCTATAGTAAAACAGAGCATCCTGTAGTTTTTTAGGACAACAAGGAAAATGAGTGGTAGAAGCTTGATAATGATGGGTGGATGGCGAAAATAGATGAGGGTGATGGATTTGCATGGCCTGGGCCTTATTGGAACATTTGAGCGAAGTAGGAGAAAGTCAAAATTTAACTTCTTTTGACTAGGCTTGACCAATTTTCCTTTTGGTACCAACTTGTTCTTGTTACTTGCAGATGTTAGAGAGTACATGCATGCATGGAGCAAGGATTATTTTTTTCTTTTTTTCTTTTTTTATTTTCTTTTAGGCCTACTAACTGCCTCAATGAGGTTTTCAACTAGCAGGTCTATCTAGGCACCTCAAAGGAGATTTTCACCTAGGATCTTCTTTTTCTTTTTTCCCTTTTCTTTTTCTTTTTTCCAAACCATTGACCGCCTCATGGAGGTTTTCAATTAATGAGCCAATCTAAGGTGCTTCCAAGGAGGTTTTCACCTTATATTTTTATTTTTTCTCTTATTTTTCATTTTGTTTTCATTTTTGTTTTTTCTTCTTCTACCCTGCCCTACATCAAAAACAAAATCACTTTCAAGTATAAGAATACTTCCAATGGAGCCATGTGCACATCAATATGATAGAAAAAATGATGTGGAGGTTTGAAATGTATGTTTTGACATGTACCTGGATTTCAGAGACCAAATGATTTGACTTTGCAAGGATCAAGCATAGTTGAGGAAGAGAGTGATGTTACAACTTAGTGACTGTCTGGAACCACATTTCAATATAGTTGTGATGTCCTTGGTCCTTATTCTGATCTGGATCATTCTTCATGTCTTCTTCTACCATGACCTTCAAATATTCCTCTTTTTTCTGATTTTTATCTTGAATGCATGGAGGATTTGATGGTAACCATGAAGGAGTTCTCTCGATCTCTGATTTTGATGTCTTCTCTTCATCAATCATGGCCCATGGTTATGTGGTCTTCTTATTTGAATCTTCTTCTTCTAGATGTGGTCCTTCAATGATATCAAGATAATCTCTTTTTTGCAATACTCTTCCTCAGTTATGGGGAATACCATTAAGCCCAAGAGGAGATGTTTGGAAGTGTTGTACCTCATCATTTTAAGTGGGCTGAGCTACTTCAATGTGTGGGTTTGGAAATGGTGGTACAGGTAGTTGAGTGGGAGTGTATATTTGAGACGGATGTGGATGGGGTTGTGGTTTTGGTGGAGGTGAATGGTAAGGATAACATGGAGTTTGGCATGGAGGATATTGAGGAAAATACTGAGGATATTGTGGATGGCTCCCATAAGTTCCTTGCCAACCTTGTTGCCAAGATTGGTTTTGGGGTTGATATGGCCAATGTTGCCAAGAAAAGGGTGTGTTCCAATTACTTTGAAGTGGATATGCATCACCTTGAAATTTTGAATTAGGCTCTTGCATCATATCAAGCTTAATAGGCTGCCATGGTCCTCTTGGAGCTACATAACATTGCTGCATTGGCAATTGACTTGCTCCATTGTTCACTTGGTGAACTTCCTTCAACTTGGTAATGATGGACAATGTTTAACATCCTGTGATTTTGCAGCACAAATATCAGCATTTTCGTTTCCTTCATCTTGCATTCTTAATATTTCTACTTGTTTTGTTAGATTGCTAAGAATTTCTGTTTTAAAATCACCAAACAAATTTCCAAGTTTAGCTTGACTTACCGATCTTGATGCTGATTTACCTACTCTTGATTTTCCTCTTGATATGTGTTTGCATGTTTCACAACTTTCATCAACTGATAATTGGTATACATCACCTCTACTCATGAGATTAAGGAAATCAATCCATTCATCCCTAATTATTCTAAGTAAGAGGGTTTTTAGTGTTTCGGATCCTAAATGGTATAGCTTTGCCTTCTTAACATTATACATGAACCTCTCTATTAGATCCTCAAGGCTCTCATCTTCTCTTTGATTCATTCTAAAGATTTCTTCCTTAAGATCGTGATCTTTATATTTTTCTAGAAATGCCTTTTGCATATAATTCCATGTTCTTATTGAATTAGTCCCTAAACTCATGAACCATTTAAGAACTCTATCCTTCAATGTTGCCGGAAACAATCTCAATTTTTGAGTTTTTAATAAGTAACCATAAGATCTACAAACAATTTCAAATTCAAAGAGAAAGGTTTATGGATCCTCTCACTTTAGACCATGAAATTTTGGAATAAAACATGGAGGGATTTTATTCATGTGCACACTTCCATTAGTGTCATGAATGGGAAATCTGATAGGATCTTCCTTATTGTCATCATCGCCATCAATTTCTTCTACATTCTTCGTCATCTTCTTCTTCTATCTGTAAAATGAATGGTGATACGAATCTTATTGCACCATGTGATCAAATGGGGGGGGATGGGTTGGTGTTGGAGAATTTTGTTTTTGATTTTATGATTGAATGAAAACTATAATGCAATGCAATTTTCTACTTTAGAAATTCAATATGCCTAGCGAAAATAATTTCTTTGTTTTTGCAACAATTAAAAAGAAATGAATCAACTAGGGAAGAAAACAATGCATACTTTAACACCTCCCCAACAACAGCACCAAAAAGTGATGAGCCTCGGTATTGCAACAAGAATGTTGCAACTCCCAAGGCTACCGACTTTAATTATCAACCTGGGGTTCATACAAACTTAAGAGGTGTCAGCACTATATGTGCGGCATACAGTGTGTCCTTCCTTTGTTGTCATGATGTAATGGAGTGCATGTACTCAAGTCAAATCCTAAACTAATTGCAAGAAAATGAAATGTTCGAAATTGAACCTTAACCTATTGCAAGAAAGAAAGTACAAGGGAAGAGGCGGAAATCCAATGCTAAATCACACCATTTCCTAATTAACTGCAAGAAACTATGCTTTGCAATAATATTGAATTATCATGAACCAAATGCTACTAGCTAAGCATGGAAGTAAGAAGCATCAAACATCACTAATGTGCAAGCAAAGGCACTGAAATAAATATGTTTTTGTCTTTTTATATTTTCATGCAAAATCAAGTATGCAAACTAATTTCTTTTGGTGATGTGGCAGGGGAATTAAGGATTTTGGAGGTTGGATGGAAGGTTTAGGAGATGGTTGGATGGTGTGGGAGACCTTTGGGAGGATTTTGGTGACTTCATAGAGGTTTTCCATCAATTCGGCCTCAAAACAGGCCGTTTCAGGAAAACCTACAGGATGTATAGGAAACCTATAGGATACATCCAAGAGAAAAATGTGAGGTGTTGGAGGTTATGGGAGGCCTAAGAAAGGTGTGATATGGGTGGAATGGAGTGTGAAAATTCCTAGGATCACGTAGAACTCAAAACCAAAGTTGCGAGATGGATGGATTCGCTCAAAACTCTTGGAGAAGTTTCCTTGTGAAATGATGAAATTGGTGAGGGTTTAATGACCAACAAAATAAAATCAAAATTGGATGGGACAAATTTTTTTATTAAATAGGATGTCTTAGGTCCCTATTCCAAGTGGAATCACTCAAAAAGACCTATGTTAACCCATGCAAAAAAAAATAAAAAATAAAAATTACTAGTCGAAAATCTAGAAATTTGAGAACTAGTGAGCTAGTAAATCTAAGAAATGCCTAACCAAATCAAGTGAAAATGCAATGAGGTAATTTTTTTTATGAACTAGAATGTTTTTCTTATTTTATACAAGTGGAATTAATTCGATTGAAGCTCGTTAACATGCTCTCAAAAATAGAAGAAATTCACTGTTCTTCACTAGAAAGGAGGTCCAACGATCTAGATTTGGGAATAAGAAGACTAATCCAAGCAACTCAATGAATACTATGAACTTCAAAAGATTTTCCAAAGATGAAATAATTCTTGCGATCCTGAAAAATAACTTACATCAACCATTTAACTCAATCATAAAACAAGAAATCATTAATACTAAATGCGGAAGCAGAAAGAAATAAAAACTAGAGATGCATGTGCATAAGAAATAAAAAAAAGGAAAGAAAATGCTACAAAAGGGCTTTGACGTTCCTGGGATGGAAAATCCAAAGGAAACTCAAAGACCTATGGAGGAGAACAAGATTTAGAAGCTGAACATGACACCAATCTTCATTATTTTCATCAATACAATTATATCCCAGCAAGAAAATACAATGTAGTTGCAAAAATACAAGCTCTCTCAACAATAACACTAATGAAAAAATCTCCCCCTAGAGGCAATTCGACTTGGTACTTACACAAAATGATTAGGAATCATTCCCTATGAATGGAGGAAGCTTTCCCCACCAAAATCCCTTGGTTAGTGGATTTAGTCCCTAATACTAGGAATTTGCATTAAATGGAAGGGAACACATTCCTAGATTTTCTCATAATTCCCTAGAGGCAAATTAGACTTGGTACTTATACGAAATGATTAAGAATCATTCTCCATGGATGGACGAAGCTTTCCCCACCAAAATCCCTTGATTATTGGATATGCTCCCTTGATTAGTGAAACACATTCCTAGATTTTCTCAATCATTGGAGTTCCACAATTTGTGCCATAATTCCATAATATCTTATTGACTTATTATTTATTATTGATCCTCTAGTAGTAGGGAACAAGTCCCTAAATTATCTCCTCCTCCAACTCTTCATAGTCTGCCCAATATTCTCATAATATTCCACAAAAAATAAATAATACTAGGCACAAATATTCAATTATTCATAAACCTTCCTAATGAATATATTAAACTTAAAAATAAATTAGAGGCATGGGCCTTAATTTATGTCTAATTTAGAGGCCCATCACCGAGCCTTTGAGAATTATGTGATAATCAATTTAAAGGAGTTGATAGTCTTCAAAGTGGAGGAAGTTAGAGTAATCCAGCCCCTAGACCCATACCAAGGGCCAAGGTACACTAAGCAGACAAATGACAGAGAAAAACATGAGTTGTTCAATCATCTATACTAGATGAAAGGTGGGAAGAAGAGAAGATTACATTAATCTGATGGTAGGAGTATTGATCAGCTGGAGGATAATTTAGAACTTGGATTTCAAATCCAAGGATGCATGGGATAACTGGTAGTAGGTTGGACATGAGATCAACACCAGACATTGCACCACGATTCCTCATATCAACTGAGTTGGTACTGATGTACGAGAATTACCTATTTTCAATTACATGGGCTTTGTTAATTATTTTCTTAATGAATTTGATGCAACCATCTCTGAAGTACACAAATTTAGCTTACTCGATATCGCCTTACAAGTGACACTAGCAAGGTGGTGGGCGTCTCACTGCAACCACCTCAAAGAATGACAGGATATTAAGATAATGAGGAGAGTAAGCTTTGGGTATTAAGAGGACTACCCACAAAACTTCATTAAGTACCAATGAATCTATAACCCTCGGCAACACCTACAATATTGTAAGGCCAGATGGATCAAAGAAGGACTTCCACAGGACTTGTGGGTGCACAACTTTGTACAGACGTTATGGACATTTCTGAAGGCATGGTACATAAAGGAAGAGATAAGAAGTCGGATCAGTGATTGGGAATGTATGGAAACTCAATTTGTTAATGAATTTTCCTTCACAGATAATGATGAAAGGATCACAACTTCTTTGCAAGCCATTAAAAAGGGTTTTTCTCACAAAAGGGAAGTTGACAGAGGGTATGTTTTTAACATATTTGGAGGTGCATTCAGTTGGATGAGTAAGAAACAATCTGTAATGGAACTATCAACTACAGAGGCAGAATACATGGCAGCCACTCATGGAAGCAAGGAAGCAGTTTTGTTGCAGAGATTGTGCTCAAGTATGGTGTTAGTATAGGGAGCTATAAGGATAGACTGTGATAGCCAAAGTGCAATTTTCTTGGCAAAGAACCCTGCTTATCATTCAAAGACAAAGCACATTGATGTGTAATATCACTTTGTGTGGGATATGATAGAAGACAAAAAGGTGTTGCTGGTAAAGGTGGACACTTTGAAGAATATTGCAGATGCATTGACAAAATCTGTGAGCTTTGAGAAGTTCTCTGTTGTAGAGAAACAATGGAAATTTTAGGGCTGGATAAATGAGTAAGCTCTCCTGTGGCCCCCTATGGAAAGAAAACAACAAGTGGGAGAATGTTGTGTTGTGTTATATTCTTTCCATGACTAGCCCACGTAGTTAACTGGGGGGTTAGAAGGGGGGCAGAGCTTCCCCTTCGTTGCATTGATTATGTAGCAAGGGGAGTCACAGAGGGTTTGAGGGGTGTAGATAACCACATTCTATGGGTTCCAAGGAAGCGCCCTAGAAAATTTTGGTTTTGGACCCTATATTAGGTTGGGCGAACCTACATATGGTTTTGTGCATGTTTTTCGCACATTTTTTTGGATGCGGTGGTTTTTGGTCCATGGTTTTAGACGTGATGGCTTTTGGTCCATAGTATTGGATGCTTTGACATATACAAATATGTATTGTAACATTGAAAGGAACATAATGAAAAATCAAGCTAGTAGTCCTGGTTCTGGGATCCAGGAGAAAATATTTGTGTATATGTTTTTTATGTGTTATGCTCTCGCATTGTTTATTTTCTGTGTTTTAGAATTCGTATGAAGGTAATTTCTGTATGGGGTTAAAACCTACATTTGGTATCAGAGTTTTTTTGGCTTCAAGGGGATGCCTTTCTTGCTGAGGGGTTTCACTCGGGACTTTGGTAGACCCTATTCAGTGGGAGATCTGTGAGATCGATTCTAGTGGCAAAAGAAGATGGCGAACAATGGAAAGATAGAGATCGAGAAATTTAATGGTCAAAGTTTTGAGTTGTGGAAACTCAAGATGGAGGATCTGCTGGTGGATAAAGATCAGTTGATCGCGATAGATCTGGGTACTAAACCAATGGAAGTGACCGATGAAGAAGGGAAGAAGTTGGATCGAAAGGAAAATATCACAATACAATTGTGTGTCTCATATTTAGTATTGTTGAATGTATCAGGGGAAGCTATGGCGAAGGCTTTGTGGTACAAGTAGGGAATTTATACCAATCTAAGTTTCTGGTGAATAAACTGTTCCTGCGGAAAAAGTTATATAACCTGAGGATGAAAGATAGAGACTCGGTGACAAAGCATCTGAATGCATTTAATATTGCGGTAAGTCAGTTATCATCTGTTGATATCAAAATTCTAGATAAAGATAAGTGCATTAGTTTGTTGTGTTCTCTACCAG
This sequence comes from Pinus taeda, assembly GCA_000404065.3. Lineage (NCBI taxonomy): Eukaryota > Viridiplantae > Streptophyta > Pinopsida > Pinales > Pinaceae > Pinus > Pinus taeda. The sequence goes on from APFE030569468.1 coordinate 25,161, forward strand.
CTTCATGGGATAGTTTGGTTATTGCAATAGGTAACAATGCAACTGCCTTGCAGTTTGATGAAATAGTCTCATTCTTGCTGACGGAGGAGATGAGATGGAAAAATATGGAGAGCCAGAATGGTGATGCCTTGTTTATACGAGGACATTCCCCAAATAGAAACAAACATAAGTCATCGAGTGGGAGATCTAAATCTAGAGGGAGATCTAAATCTCCCAGAAAACCTGTAAAAGTGGTGTGTTGGAAATGCAGAAAGGAAGGGCACTACAAAAGGGACTGTAAATCTAAAGCTCCTAATAAAGGAAAGGGATTTGACGATGCTCCTTCTACATAGGCGAAAACCACCTCAGATGAAGGTGGGGATGTGTACTTGGCTTCTTCAAGTGCACATGTAAATCATGAGGCATGGTTGATTAACTCAGGTGCATCCTTTCACTTCACTCCCCATAGAGAGTGGTTCTGTGAGTATGAGAAATAAGATGACGGTGATGTCTTCTTAGGGGATGATAGGAAGGCTAGAATTGTTGGTCGTGGAAAAGTAAAGTTGAAGTTGCAAGGTGGAAGGGTTAGAACACTTCCGAGTGTTCTACATATTCCTGCATTGGTCAGAAATCTAATTTTTGTAACCAAGCTAGATGATTCAGGTGTAAACACTGTGTTTGAGAGGGATACCTACAAGATGGTTCGAGGAGCACTGGTATTGATGCGGGGAGTTCGGATTGGAACTCTACACAAGCTGCAAGGTAGCACTGTTGTTGATGGGTGCAATAGTTCTATGGTTCCTGAAAGTGGAGCAGAAAATCTAGTGGTCCCTGGAGAGAATATCGTGTTGTGGCATCAAAGGTTTGGACATACTGGAGAGAAGGGCCTTCGAATACTTCATGGTAAAGGTATGGTAGAAGGTATGAGTAATAGCTCTCTAGATTTTGATTTCTATCAAAATTGCGTACATGGGAAGTAGAATCGGGTGAGTTTCCCCTTTGGTGGTGAGAGGGTGAAACAGATATTAGAGCTTGTGCAGAGTGATGTGTTTGGACCTGTGAAGGTTCCATCACTGGGTAAGTCTGTTTACTATGTATCATTTATAGATGACTTCTCAAGGAATACGTGGATATATTTACTTAAGAAGAAATCTGAAGTCTTTGATAGGTTTAAGGAATTTAAGGCTTTGGTGGAAAACCAAACAGAGAAGAAGATAAAGGTGTTAAGTACAGATAATGGTGGAGAGATTTGTAGTAAGGAATTTGAAGAATTTTGTAAGAATTGTGGCATAGCACAGCAGAAGACTACTCCATATACACCTCAGCAAAATGGAGTTGCAAAAATAATGAACAAGACGTTGATGGAAAGGGCAAGAAGCATGCTCAATGGTGCTGAGTTAGGACAGGAATTCTGGGTAGAGGTAGTGGAGATAGCATGTTACCTAGTCAACAGATCACCTTCATTAGCGTTGGAGGATAAGACTCTAAAAGAGGTATGGACTAGTAAGAAACCCTCTCTTTCACATTTGATGGTATTTGGATGTGATGCATATGTACATTTTCCAAAGGAGAAATGAACCAAGTTGGATAGTAAATCTGAAAAGTGCATCTTTATTGGGTATAAGGATGGTTTAAAGTGTTATAAGCTTTGGAACTCAGTCATACAAAAGGTTGTGTATAGTGGAGATGTGGTGTTCAGAGAGGTGAAAGATGTTATTAAACATGAATTCCAACCAAAGGAACATGTGAAGATAGATTTTGAACTAAAGGAGGAAGAATCAGACTCTGTAGCAAAGGAGGAATCAGAAGATGAAGAGCCACAAACTCCGGCTGTGAGAAGATCAGTTCGAGAAAGAAGGCAGCCAGAAAGGTATAGTCCATCTGCTTTCTGTTCGAATTTTGCTTTGTCTATCACTGATGATGATCCTAGAACTGTGAAGGAAGCAGTGGATTCAGAGGATGGAAAACTCTGGAAAGAGGCCATGGTTGATGAAATGGCATCTTTTCACAAAAATGAGGCTTGGGATTTGATGGAGTTGCCGGCTGGAAGGAAACCCATTGGCAGCAAATGGGTGTTCAAGAAGAAGACAAATGCAGAAGGGAAGGTGGAGAAATACAAAGCTCGGTTGGTAGCAAAAGGTTATTCCAAGGTGCCGGGAATTGATTTTGGTGATATTTTTTCTCCTGTTGCCAAGGTAACTTCTATTAGATTACTTTTATCTGTTGCTGCTGCTTTTGATTTTGAGGTAGAACAGATGGATGTGAAGACAACATTTCTTCACGGGGATTTGGAAGAGGGAATCTACATGAAGCAACCTGAAGGCTTTGCGGTGAAGGGTAAGAAAGAACTAGTATGCAAGTTAAAGAAGTCTCTGTATGGGTTAAAACAGTCACCAAGGATGTGGTATCAGAAATTTGATACATTTATACGGGGACTTGGTTTCACCAAAAGTAAAGCAGATCATTGTGTGTATTTTAAATTAATTGGTGACCTTGTTATTTATCTGGTCTTGTATGTGGATGATATGTTGCTGGTTGGAAATGTCAAAGAAATTATCCAGGATTTGAAGACCCAATTGTCCTCCAAATTCGACATGAAAGATCTCGATGCCGCAAACTATATTTTGGGCATGGAAATTAAAAGAGATCGAGCAAACAAGAAGCTCTGGTTAAACCAGAGGAAGTATGTTGAGACAATACTGCAGAGGTTTAATATGCAGGATAGTAAACCGGTGAAGGTTCCTATTCGTGTAGGTGTGAGGTTATCTGCTGAACAGTGTCCCAAGGCACAAGAAGAGGAAGAGGACATGTCCCATGTTCCATATGAAAGTGTAATCGGTAGCTTGATGTATGCCATGGTCTGTACTAGACCAGACATTGCACATGCAGTGGGAGTATTGAGCAGGTTTATGTCAAAACCAGGGAAGGAGCATTGGAAAGCAGTGAAGCGGGTTTTCACGTATTTTCGTGGCACTAGTGATTATGGTTTGTGCTACCAAGGAAGACCAGGATTGGACATAGTGTTGGATATCCGTGGCTTTGTTGATGCAGACTGGGCTGGAGATATGGATCAGAGAAGATCTACAAGTGGGTATGTGTTTAACCTATTTGGAGGTGCAGTCAGTTGGATGAGTAAGAAACAATCTGTAGTGGCACTATCAACTATAGAGGCAGAATACATGGCAGCCACTCATGCAAGCAAGGAACCAATTTGGTTTTAGAGATTGTGTTCAAGTATGGGGTTAGTACAAGAAGCTATAAGGATAGACTGTGACAACCAAAGTGCAATTTTCTTGGCAAAGAACCCTGCATATCATTCAAAGACGAAGCACATTGATGTTCAATATCACTTTGTGAGGGATATGATAGAAAACAAAAAGGTGTTGCTGGTAAAGGTGGACACTTTTAAGAATACTGCAGATGCATTGACAGAATCTATGAGTTCTGAGAAGTTCTCTTGGTGTAGAGAAACAATGGTCGTTGCAGGGGTGGATAAATGACTAAGCTCTCTTGTTGCCCCCTGTGGAAAGAAAACAACAAGTGGGAGAATGTTGGTTTGTGTTATATTCTTTCCACGACTAGCCCACATAGTTAACCGGGGTGTTAGAGGGGGGGGCGAAGCCCCCTCTTCGTTGCATTGATTGCATAGCAGGGGGGTCACAGGGGGTTTGAGGGGTGCAGGTAACCCCACTCTATGGGGTCCATGGCAGCGCCCCATAAAATTTTGTTTTTGGACCCTATGTTATGTTGGGCGAACCTACCTATTGTTTTGTGCATGATTTTCGCACATGGTTTTGGATGCGATGGTTTTTGGTCCATGGTATTAGATGCTTTGGCATATATAAATATGTATTGTAACATTGAAAGGAACATAATGAAAAATCAAGCTGGTAGTCCTGGTTTTGGGATCCAGGGGAAAATCTCTGTGTATATCCGTTTTATGTGTTATGCTCTCGCATTGTTTATTTTATGTGCTTTAGAATTTGTATGTAGGTAATTTTTGTACAAGGTTAAAACCTACAGAAAGGAGGTAGCTAAGAAGGTTGCACATAACCTCGCGGCACAGAGAAAGAAGGAAGTTGCTGAAAAGACTCGGGTAGAACAAGAACGCACTGCCAAGGAGAAGGCAAAGCAAGAAAAACACGAGACACAAAGAGGTGACGAGTCACCTTCGCCAGAGACAGAGTAGGAACAAATTTCAGGGCAAGGCGACAGAGGAGATGAGGGGCAGAGCAACCCATTCATTCTGAAGAAATGTGCCAAGGAACAGGCAGAACAAGAACAACACGAGTCACAAAGAGGTGGCAAGTCACCCTCGCCAGAGATAGAAGAGGAATAAATTTTAGGGTAAGGCAGTAGAGGAGATGAGCGGAAGAGAACCCCATTCATTCTGAAGAAACTTGGAAAGGAGCAACAGGAAGGTCCGAGGAAAAAGCAAAAATTGGACAAGTCACAGGTGGATCCCATGGTCTTAACAGAAGGTGATCTCGATGAGATCGAGGATAAAATCAGGGATACCACAACCGAGGTGCTACAACAGTTTCAACAAAAATACATGCATATGTTGGGGAGCGTCCAAAAGGATCTGCATGAGATGCATATCCAGGCGAGAAGAATACAGGTGGGCACCGGACAAGCAAGCACAGAGCAAGCGACCCTGGCACCTGGGACAAGCCAAGCAGTCAAATTGGTAAGGACCCTAGACCTTAGGACTATTGCATTGCCAAATGGGTCCCGTCCCGCGAAATCAGCTGATGATCACATTATCTTAAGCACAATCAAGAACATCGAGATGAATATAGTAGCTCTCCCCAATGAGATCCTCCATGTGTTGCATTCAGGGGTGGCAGATGAATTTAGATCCCTAGAGCAGCGCACCTTCAACCTTATCAGCAAATATAGAGTGAACAATGAAAAGATGTTTGCTGAAAAAACACAGGCTTTGAAGGAAAAGGAGACGCTACAAGTGCATAATTCACGGCTATATTTAGCAGTAGCAAAGGCCTGCAAGACGGTGCATGAGATTCACATCCTAGAGGATGCACAACCAGAAGCAAAGATCAGAAAATTAGTCGCTGGTGTTCGTGAAGCTAAAGATGAGGTTGGTCAAGTTCAATTTGAATTCAATATAAAGATCACCAAGCTGCAGTTAAAATTGCAGCCACGACTTTGCTTGAGGTCCAGGAGCAGCAAATACCAAATCTTTTCACATGGGCAGTGCTTCAAATGAGAGGAAAAAATCATCCTTTTCTCAGCTTGGTCTGTACGTCATCCACATTTGACCCATCTGCCTCTGCTTCTGACAAAAAACCCACTGTTTATCTTGATCCTGCCATTAATAAACAATTCTAGATCTACTCTCCTGCGCTCAGTCATAGAGAAACAACACAAGCCCATGGCCTACAAGGCCTGTGAGTGCCTGATATCTGCATTGCTAGAAAAACAAGAAAAAGCAGGAAAATTGTCCTTTTGGCCCCTGTACTGCCCATCACTCACTGATCTTCAATGTACTCGATCGCAGGGGAAATATTGAAAAGAAATCCACATTGGGGTTTGGGAACTGAGGGTCTTAAACAAACGGGTAGTCGAGAATGCACGGCCCTCGCCATCCTCCTAGCCCTCCTCCTGCAGAAAAAGCTCGTGCAGCACAGGACGGACTGGCTAGGTAGACGAACAGGCTGCGCTGGGTTTAATTAATTTTTTAACTAATAATTGTTTTTTAATGGAGTTTTGGACGGCAGAGAATTGTTGAATCATCTAACAATAGATCGAGCGGTTAATATTAGGACAAGAAGACATTTAGGGGAGTTCATTTAAGAGGGAAACACCTTACGACGTAAAAATAAAGGGGAAACAAAAATACAAAAAATATCTAATAAATATTGTAAGTGTTTTTTTTTATACTATGGAAAAATTTATTATAATTTAGTTGTTGAACTAGTAGTAAGGATAGTTATTATTGGTTGCTTGGTGGTTTTTAAGGAGGTTCATAAGGAGGTAGGGTTTCTCGGGCATAGTCAAGTCCAAACAAATTTCAAATGGACTTGAATTTTTTTAATGGTTTTATTAGATGGAAAGGTGCTTTACACTCATGAAATGAAGTGATGTCATGGTGAAGCATTAAATCAAATAATAATAATAAACAACATAATGTTGACTTAATTAAAATACTACTAATAATAATAATAACAATGCAATATTAACTCAATTTAAAAAAGGTTAAATAAGTATAATAATAATAATAGTAATTTTATTTAATTCAATTTGCTATATTGTAATTTTTATTATTATTATTACAAACAATCTCTTGGAAAGTAAATTCATAATATGCATATGACATAAAAGAATTTTAAATATGAATAATTCATAACTACTATATTCATAATTCTATTTTTAAATTTAATTAATAAATATATTAATTTAAGTTAATTGTATAATATAATTGTATTATGAATATACAATTAACTTTAATTATATAATTAAAGTTAATCAAAAGGCTTAGGTTGAAATCCCCGTTGTCATGAGCTGAGCTATGGGGAGGAGGGCATACTGTAGGGTCACAAAAATAAATAAATATATAATTAGAAAGAATAAAGACCTTTGTTCATGTTGAACTTCCTACTTATTGCATATCTAAACTGAAATATGACCTATGAAGACCTTCTAAAATAATGTTAAAAATAAAACATAATTGCAATACATAACTTAAGAAAAGCAAATAGACTAGCCTACATTTGATGACCCAACTTTGATTTTAATTTCAGAAATTGCTTCAACATGTTGCTTCATTTATTATGGAATAAAGACCTAGTGCATTTTGACCTCCTCCCATGTTTCCTTTCCCACATTGATTCCCTCTGCACCCCTCTACTTGTCGTTTCGAGCTTTTCACAGATGAAGGTCCAGTTTAACTTGCAACTTGAAGCAAAACATTCTTTTGATTAAGGATTAGTAGTTAAGCCTGGTTCTTGGCAACCCCTATTTCCCCTTGCCAGTTGAGAAAAGATATTATATGCACCATAGTTACAGTGATGTAATCGAGCTGATAGGTGATATCCTCTTTCCCCTTGACAATTAGGGCCTTTGATTCTTCCTCCATGCTTTCACTTACACTTCATCTTGCTTTGTCACCCGTGGAATTTCACTTCCAAACGTGAACCTCTACATTGAGGATAATAGCCCTAAATATCTTATATATCCTTTCTCCTCGCCTAGCCACTGTCGTCAACCCATGCATTCACTTGTAGCCTTTAATTTATTGTCCTACTTCATTCATTCCATTATCCATATATTGCTTACCTGATTTATCACCACTGTAACTTTTTACCAATGCCATTAAGTCTCTCGTACTCAACCATTCTCGCTTCACCTTGTAAATGGTTATGACATATTACAATTCCCTCTTGAATTTACTAAGGTTAATTGTATGCCTCCAGTTGTCCAAAGCATCATGATCATCCGTATTCCTCATCCAAGTGTTTGAAAGGGCCTGAGTCCTAACATTAAAGAAGAGTTGCCAATCTTCTGTGGGATGATTCTGGAGGATCATGAGATGAGGACAAGGTCTGACAGGAGGACATGAGGCCTACCAATAACTTATTATTCCATTATTTTCTCTTAATCCAATAAATGCACAAAATGATTGACATTTAGTTTCTAATCTCATGATAGAGGTTTAACATACTATTGTTATTACCCTGGGCCAACATCCCTTGTTCCATGAAGACTCCTTTATTAGCTAAGGCATCTTCCTTGGAATTCAGATGCCTTTTGACATAATGAAATTCAACTCTCTTAAATTTCCCAATTCACATTTTATCCTTTGGAGAATTGAGTTCTGAACAAGGATGGAATTTTATTTAAGTTTAATCGCTTGTTGAATGACTATCATGGAGTCTTTAAATACCATAAATTGGTAAATTTTTCTTCGAAATAGGTAGCTCTAGTCCCTGTCATAAATCCAAAAATTTTGCTTGGTTATTTATAGAACTCCCCAAGCTTAACCATATTGAATCTCGATCTATCGACGCTATGTTATGGAGAATTATGAGATCAAGAGGCAGATTTAGGAGTTATTGTAGAAAGGGCACATCAGGCCAAGCTCATCACCTTATAGGAGCCTAATTATATTGGTACAGAGGAAGGACAGGACCTAGAGACTCTATATTGACTATCAAGTGCTGAACAAGATCACTATCTAGAATAGGTACCCAATCCCACAGATTGATAACCTTCTAGACCAGCTCAAGGGGGCCAAATATTTCATCAAGATTGACTCGAAGTCCAGTTATCAACATGTCCTTATCGAACCCTCTAATATGTGTAAGAATGCCTTCAAATCCAAGGAGGGCCTTTTCTAATGGTTAGTCATGCCTTTCGAGTTGACGAAATCCCCCACAACCTTCGTGAGATTGATGGATGACAATTTGCAACCATTCTTCAATGCATTTGTGGTGGTGTATTTAGATGACATCTTGATCTTCATCTAGAGTTGGGAAAATCACCCCCTCCATATTCAACAGGTCCTTCAAAACCTGTGACAACATAAGTTGTGTGCCAATTTGGAGAAATTCACTTTTGGCATGACCAAGGTTCAATATCTAGGGTACATCATTGATGAGAAGGGTGTGCATGTGGACTCATCCAAGATACAAGTCACTCGGGATTGCCCAGCCCCAACCACTCTAATAGAGCTCCACAACTTTTTGGGTCTTTCCAATTTCTATCCCAAGTTCGTGTTGGGGTTCTCTCATATCACTTGGCCTTTAAGTCAAGTCACCAAGGGCAGAGAAAAAGAAAAGTTTCTTTGGTATGAAACCCAACAGAAGGCATTTGTCGAGTTGAAGCATCGCCTCTTCTCTGCACCAATGCTCACATTACCAGACCTGCAGTAGCCATTTGAGATTGAGATAGATGCCTTTGACTATGCTATTGTTGCAGTTCTTACTCATCAGGGGCATCCAGTGGCTTACCATAGTTAGACACTTCCAGAAACAGTTTGAAAGTATCCAACTTACGACAAAGAAATGTATTCCATTGTGCAGGCCTGCCGTCAATGGAAAAATTACATTTTGGGGAAGGAAATGGTCATCCACATAAACCATCGACCCTTGCAGTTCATATAGACACAAGGGAAGTTGCAAAACGATTGCCATCAGAAATGGCCCACATGCCTACAATAGTTCCAATTTAACATTGAGTACAAGAAGGTAAACACCAATAATGTTGCATACTTCCTTAGTCAACCACTAGTCATGGCGCTGATATCTTTACAAGAGCAATCCATAATTCAGTAGCAATTACTAGACATTCCTAGAAGGGAAGCAAGTTCCAAATTTTCACCTGCAAGATGCACTATTATGCCACCTAGGAAACATCTGTTTTCCTTCAAGCGAGCATGCCAAGATGATCTAGGAGGCACACTACAGTTGGGTCGTTGGACATTTTGGAGTAGAGGAAACAATGGCTGTACTACAAAAGTATTTTTATTGCCTGAAACTTCTCTTAGGATGTTGTGAAGTACATTAGATCCTGCACCGTCTACGTCATTACTAAACCAACCATCAAGAAGCAAGGCCTATATACTCCTCTACCTACTCTTAGTCGACCTTAGGAACCCATCTCCCTGGATTACATGTTGGGCCTTCCTTATACTAATCATAGTAAGGACTACATTTTGGTGGTCATCAACAGATTCTATAAGATGGCCATCATGGTAGCCTACAAGAAGAGTATCGCAACAAAGGCCACTGCTAAGCTCTTCTTTGAGCGAGTGTGGGTACACTTTGGGATCCCACAATCCATTATCTCAAATCGGGATAGCAGATTCTTAAGTGAATTTTGGTCAAGTCTCTGTCGATGCTAGATACCAAACTTACTAAGTCCATGACATTCCATGCCCAAACTAATGGCCAAACATAGGTCATCAACAAGATGACTGTACACATTCTGTGCATGTACAACTTGAAGCATCCATGTACATGGGATGAAATCCTCTCCTATGTCCATCATAGCTACAAAAAATCTCTCTATAGCTCAATGGGCCATAGCCCCTTTTAGGTAGGGCTGGGATTTCAGCCATTATGTCCCATTGATGTGGTCATACCATTTATCGCTACCCAGGTAAATTCGTCTCACATCCAGTCTGAAGCTAAAAGAGTTAACATATTCATTGAGCACATTCAACATATCCGCAAGTAGGTCCATGATATATTGGACATAACTATTGCTAACTACAAGTAGCGTCATTATCAATGTTGAGTTCTACATAAGTCCCAGGTGGGTGACAAAGTTTGGCTACATTTGTCGAAGGAGCGCCTCACTGAATCCTACCACGAGCTTCACCCACTCTGATATTTTCCATACACCATCATCAAGGTTGTAGGGGACAATGCCTTCCATATCAACATCCCACCATTCCTTAGTCTACACCCAGTGTTCAATGAAAACTTCCTTTGGCTATACTTTCCACCATTGTTGGACACATCTGACAATGCAGAACAACTCACACCAACAGAGCTAGACCTGATCAACTTATGGACATGAAAATCAAGAACAATCACCAATAGAGGATCCAACTATATTCATTTGTCAAAGAAAGCCAACTCCTTCATGAGGGCATGTGGTTCAACAAGGAATAAGTTCAACAAAAATTTCCTCACCTCATGGAGGCTTTACATACAATGGGGATCATTGCTTCCTGAGGAGGGAGGAATGATCCAAGTGGATATTGGTGGCCACCCACCTATTCCACCTAGACCTCCAATTGGTTTCACTTGTTTCATTATTTATTTTAGCATTTACTATTTTTAGTATTTTTTCAGGTCTTGACCTTGCGGAGCATTTTTGACCCCCTAAATGGTGTTGTTTTTAGGTCTGTAGCAAGCTCCTGCTAATATCTTGCCAAAATTTATGTAGTACTCAGAGAGACCTTTCCAAAATGGTATCATACATGCCAAACAAAGATAGTTTGACCAAGTTATGACCCCAGGAAATTGGTTGCACAACTAACCCCAATGGGGCCCACAAACTCTTGGTGTTCCATCTCTTGGGGTTAGGGTTTTCATTGTTTAGGGTTTTCCCTTGTTGTTCAATAATAAATATGCCCTTGAGCCTCATTGTAACACAGTTCAGAGGCATGTAGCTGCCACATGTGTTCTCATAGATATGCTACCATCGCCTGAGGTAAATTATTTCCATACTGTTTTTAAGCATATTTCAGTGTTTTGATATTTATGAAATGAAGTGCTATTTCTACTACATTTTTGTGTTGATGGTTATATTTGTAATTTTGTGTGTTACTGTTTAAGTTCGGATCATCAAATCCTTTTGGATTCTCAATGTACACCTCTTCCTAAATCACGTTGTTGACGAATGTTGTCTTCACATCCATCTGATTATCCATCCCATCTGCGCTGAAAGTGATATAATTGAGATGTTTGAAGAGTAAATTACTCTTGGAGAAAAGGTCTCCTTGTAATTAATTCCCTCCACCTCATAGAACTCTCTGGAAACAAATTTGGCCTTGTGTTTCTCCACAACCCCATCTATTGCTTTCTTTACCTTGTAAAGCCATCTGGAACTCACCACTAACTTGTCTGCCGGTCTTGGGACCACTTCCAAAACACTATTTCTGATAATGGAGTCATACTCCTCAACCATGGCATCAACCCATGTTTTTTTCTTCATTGCTTCCTCGAATGAGGATGGATCAATCTCTACACTCTTGCTCATTAGAACAATGTAGCCAGTGTACCAATTTGGTGACTTCCTCTCCCTGTGCTATGATGTGGGTGCTCCCAAATTCTCTCTAGCGTCACGCATCAATATGTCAACTTCTCTAGTGTGCTTCCTTCCATCTCTGGAAGTCTCTGAATGAGTGGGTGCTTCCACTCTCTTCTCCTCTACATGTGGTTGCTCTACATCATCCTGAGGTTCCTCCTTTGGATCTAAAAGCTCCTCATCTGCATGTAATTGAATCTCCCTCTCAAGGGAACATCTTATGGCCTTCTCTTCATCAAAATTCACATCTCTACGAACCATTGTCATCCTGTGATATGGCAAGTACACCTGATAGTTCTGAGGTGTATCAGTGTACCCCACAAATATGCCCAACTCAGTTGTTGGCTCTAACTTTTTTCTTGCATCCTTATTAACATGACTGTCAACTAATGAACCAAATATCCTATAGTGTACCACATTTGGTTTCTTACCTAAAAAAGCTTCTTCTGGTGTACTCATCCTAAGAATTTGATGAGGACTCCTGTTTTGCACATATAATGTTGTGTTGCATGCTTCAGCCCACAAGTGCAACAATAGGCCCCGATCATGTAACATTACTCGTGCAACTCCCAAAATACTTATGTTCTTCCTTTCATCCACCCCATTCTGTTGTGGGTTATTGGGGTGCTATTAACTCTTGTTGAATGCCTTTTAATGCATGAAAGTTATTGAATTCATTCAACACATATTCTCCACCATGATCACTATTGAGAGCCTTCACTTTCCTACCATTGTCTTTCTCAACAAGTGATTTAAATTTAGAAAATTTAGAGAATGTATGTTCTTTCTTCTGCATGAAGAAATTCTAGCACTTACGTGAGAAATCATCTACAAATATTACATAATACCTATGCTTTGTCGTGGAGGCTATCAGGAATGGTCCACACACATCTGAGTGAACTCTTTCAAGGATTGCTTGTGCTTGAATGTCCTTATCATGAAAGGTGGATTTGGTGTACTTCCCCAATGTACACCATTTGCATGTATCTCTTTGATCTAGTGCACCCTTGGGAAGTCCTGTAGAAATATGTTGCATGATCTTCAAAGCTCTATGGTGCAAGTGACCTAATATTCTATGCCATAAATCACCAATGTCTTAGCTTTGCATCTTTTCTATTTTTATGCTCAAAGAAACACAATCCTCTACATCCAAATTCTATAGGTTCTTCACTTAAACCCTGATCTGCTTCACTTGTCCTAAGGCTATGTGATGAAGGAAATCCTTTCCTTTGATAAATATCACATCGTATCCATGGTCCTCCAACATAGCAACTGAAACCAAATTATTCTTCATACCCAGAACATACATGACATCTTTTAATGTGAGAGGAGAACCATACTCCCTCTAAAAAGTAAGAGTATCGATGTCGGTCACACTATGCCTTCCATCATCTCCCATTTCGATGTGCATCTAGAGGTTCTTCTCCTCGAAGTCACTAGAGAACTATTTGTTGTCGTTCATATGGAATGAGGCTCCACTATCCAGATACCACACACTAGCCATCACCAATGTTACCATGCAAGCGACGAGGGTGAAATGCAACTCAAATTGTGAAGTAAGATCTTCACCTACCTCTCCTCCTAAGGGATTATTCTTGGCTTTCTTGCGCGGACACTTCATCACATAGTGTCCCAGATCATGATAGTGAAAACATTTAATCTTTGAAAAGTCCTTATTCTTGCCGCCCTGAATGGAATATGATTTGGAATGGGATGGGTTCCCTTTCCATTTATTTCCTTTCTAGATAAGGCATATTTCTCCTCATCATCATGCTTGGATGAGGATCCACCTCTGGTGTTCCATTGAATCTCTTCTTGCACCAATTTGGACCACAAAATCTCCCACTCTAGGAGCTTCTCTCTTTGATTTACTGAATCTTGATAGTTGTGTCAGCTCTTGGGAATTCCTAGAAGTGCTAGGATGACCATATCATATTCAACAACTGTAACACCAACACTTCCAAGCACATCCTGACATTGGGTGAACTTGGTCAAGAACTTTGGTATTGTGTCACCCTTCTCCATCTTTATTTTTTTGAGCTTGTCCTTTAGTGCGAGCTTCCTATGGTCACTGATGTTTTGAAATGAGTCTATCAAGGCCTTCCACATTGCACATGTATTTTCCTCACCATGGAGGTTCGATACAATATTATCTCGAACTCCTTCTAGTATGATCCTTCTCACCTTTGAAACACATTTTCTCCATTTTTCTAGATCTTGAGCATCAGTTGCTAGAGGCTTAGGAATATCTTTGTCTATGAATTCCTTAAGCCCGTTGTCTTCCAACAGTACCTCCCTCTTGTCCTTCCAAGAAATATAGTTGAAACTACCCTCAAGGGCATATTCGAGTCTCAATTCGTAGAACGACATCCTACTGAATCTAAAGAATGATATTGCAAATTTGAATTTGTTGAGAAATGGAAACAAGAAATTCCAGTTTAAATTTGTCCCTGAATTTAAACAATGAATTAAAATGGAATTCTATTCTCATAAAAGCTTGTAAATAGCCAATTAAGTTTAATTAACTTATTTAGCTTAGGAATTTCAAGTTGGAAGTCTTTCTAAAGTCATGTATAAGTTCTCTTTGAGTTTTAGGGGTCTAGGATGAGCTTAATTGTGAGTTGTAATTAGATAACTCATTTTACTGAGTTATGTTTGGTTAAATTAGTTCCAAACTATTTGAGGAACTAATGGAGAGTTAACAGTCAGTTGGTGCACTAGTGCATCCTGAAGTGTCACTATAGTCAACTGAAGATTCCCTCATTAGAAATTCATGCATGTCGATTCTGAGAAAGACCCACTTTAGACTAGAGTGCAAGGACAGTGTACTATCAGTTGTGTGATTTACTGAGTTGTAAATTGTGGAGTATCAAGGAAGGTATGTTCCAATGATTATTTTAGTATCTTTTCACTAAAACTTAAAAGCCTTTTGCATTAGAAATTTAGATAATGATGAGGATTTATAACGAAACACGAGAGATTAATGAGAAACACTGATAATTATCATTTCTATGTGCAGAAGGGAGGAAAAACGGAAGGTGGCCATTCCAAAGGTAAAGACAAAGATGAGCTAACTGCTGTCCCTTTGACGGGAGACCGCAAGCAAACTAGATCAAAATGGATCAACCCAGGAAAGGACGTGGAGATACCAGCGCGGAGCAGAAAAGGAAAGAAGTGACGCAGTATTAACGATTCTGCGAATCCCTCAGGATCTTAGATCCTAAGGGATCGCTATTTTATCTACTTTCTGTATCTAGATATCTCCGCCATCTTCCTTATAAAAGGGATAGCACTGTTGGCTAGCAAGAGGACGGGTTTTTTTGTAATTTCTTTTAAGGAAGATCAGAACTGTGATCTTTGTGTTCTGTTGAAGACTTGAGTTCCTGTAATTTTATTTCATGCCTTAATACAGACTTGGTTAACCTTTTATCTTTGAGCCTGGATCAATCTTAAGCGGTGTACCCCTGGAGGCTAAGAGCTCGACCCTGGAGGACACTTGCTCTTGTACCATTACGCGTGGTTTCTATGTGGTTTGTTCATAGAGGTAATCTGGTAATCTGTTGTGTTTTAAGAACATTATATTACATGCTCTGTTATGTTTAACTTGTTTCATGTTCCTGTAAACCAAAGCTTTATATTGACGCTTTGTCATGTTACCAATCCTTTAAGTGTTGATTAATCTCTACAGGATACTGTCACTCCATTACAGAGTTCATTACGATTGTGCTTAGCATTATAACAGTTATCTTGAAAGGTCTAATTTCATATGACCATTGAATGTTACTATTTTCATCCTGAGATGCAATCGTATGCGTTGATTTAAATCAATAACAAAAGCAGATTAAGCACGGTGTGTTTCTAAGGTTGTAATCGGTAGTGTTGTTCCATAGCATGGGTACATCTTTTAAGACTAAAGGATTGATGTTTTGATTGGAGTGATTAAATAGAATTACATCTTGATGAACTTGGTTACTGCTTATTTCAACTGTTGTTCCATTTCTGAATTGTTGTTCCATTTGGTTGTTGTTCCATTTTAATTACTGTTCCATTTCAATTGTTGTTTCATTTCCAGATTGCTAATTTGTTGTTTCTTAACGACAGTATCAGGCTGTAGTGAGCATCAACATCTGCTATTTAGCTCCGAGACCTTTGATCTGCTCCCATCAGTTATGAAAGGGATGAGTTATTGCTACTGAACCCTTGACTGATGTGCTGTTCTATTTCATTGCTATTTCCTTTACTTGTCGTTTCATTTATATTCATTAAGGATGATCTCAGGCTGTAGTGAGCCCCAACATCTGCTACCTAGCTCCCAGACCTCAGATCTGTTCTCATCAGTTATAAAAAGGATGGGTTATTGCTACCGAACCTTTGGTTGATGCAACGCTTGGTGTGATTTAGCCTTTTGAAGTAGTTAAGTTGTAGATATGCATTGATTTACTTTTGTAGCTTTTAAACAGCTGTACTACAAGAATTAGTCTGACAAGTGCTAAGCCTCAGACTGAGACACTCTTTGAAATAACCAGACGTTCTTGGATTGACATATTAATGTGAGGTAACTAGAGGTGAAAGAGACCCTTTTTATAGCTCTACATTTTGGCGTCGTTGCCAGGGAAAGAGTGTAGCCATTTGTACTTTTCAGGGTAGAGTACGAACCTGCTAGGGAAGAATTGGGTTTTGAAAACGGAAGGTAAGAACCTACGTGTGGAGCATGTAAAAGCCTTGCTCCTTTGCCCGCTTTCCTACAGATTTGCTGCTATCTACTTAAGATTTAGTAGTTAAATTGAGTGCATGACTAAGCAGAAAAAGGCGGAGAAAAATCCCAAACCTTTACCAAAGCCAGAAAAATCTAAGGGGTCGGTGACCCTTGGTCAATCAACATTCATAGACGAAATCTATAAGAAAGCCGAATCTTAGCCTTCAGTAGGACCCAGGACAGTTATTTCCAAACAGCCTACTAGTTCCTTTCAGGCCACAGGTTCACCATCTGTAGCCTTTGCTAAGGTGCATAGTCAAACTGACGAACAGGACTTTCAAGAAATTGAAAATTCTATTCCAGAACGACTACAGGAAGGGAATCTCAATAATCTTTGTGAAGGAGAAGGGGAAACAGGGGAAACTGGGGAGCCAAAATCTCCTCCTAGGATAACTCATCCATTGAATAGCCCAGACAAAGGGAGTGCAGTAAAAATTACTATTGAAGAAACCCAATCCCATCATATAGAAATCCCAGATAGAGGAAGTGTTATTAAAACTGTTCCTGTTAAAGACATTCCTCTTCAACCTAGGAATACCCTCTTAGATATTCCAGAAGGTTATTGGCATATATTTGACCCGATGGCTCAAAATCCGCCAAACACCCAAACCTCTACCTTACAATACCCCATAGTGGATTCCACAACAAATGCCCCTATGAAAGCAATTCCCCTTCAACACATCCCTACATTTCACGGACTTACATCAGAAGACCCGGATGCATTTTTATTTGAATTTGATGTACTATGTAGGGGATATGATTCCACCACTGACCCCTAGAAACTAAAATTGTTCCCCTCTACTCTGAAAGGGGCTGCTCTAAGATGGTTTATGGGATTAGGTGGTGGGGTTATAAATAACTGGGAACAAATGAAAGAATCCTTTTTAAAAAAATATCAAGACTACTGCAAGTCTAGAGAATTAAAAGATGAAATATTTCAGATGATAGCTAGACCAAACGAAACATTAGAAGAATATGTGGAACGTTTCCAGTATAATCTACAAAGATCACCCTATGCATCACTGCCTTCGCCTGATAATGTGTTGAAAACAACATTAATAAGGGGCATGAAAGAGAAATGGATTGAAACATTAAACATTATGGGGAAAGGGGATATTTATCAGGAAAGTTTTGCTGACATAATTGATCTATGTATTAGGAGTTCGAGAGGTAGTACACGAATCAAACCAGCAAAACATGATCAGTTTGCAAGAAAAAACAAAATTTCATCAGAGGAGTAACGCGTGTGGAAATTGGAAATTTATTTGAAAATTTTAAAACTGATATACTAGGAACACTGACTACACAATTGGACGTTTTGCAGGCTAAGTAGAAACAAATGGAGGCAGAACAAAATTTGGAAATCTTCTGCCCCAGGTGCAGGAAGAAGCATAGCCATAAGGAGTGTCCACTAGATACAGTCCAGACATGCGCTATCTGTACAAGGGATCACTCTACAGAAAGTTGTCCCTCATTACCTAGACTGAAAGCGGTATATAAGGAAGCAGAAGAAGAACCAGAGGTGCTATATCTACTTAACCAGCGTCGTCAGTGGTAGCCGCGACAAACTGGTATGTTTTCAGACCCAGCTTCTTCTTTTCAGTATCCGCAGTACAACACTCAATTGTATAATACATGGAAAAGTCAGTTTCAGCCCCCATTTCCACACTGGTCAGCACAGTCGTATCCTTCTGCAAACCCATGGCTAAATCAGACAAGCCAATCTGGTTGGTCGAATCCTCCATATCCCCCACCATAATGGAAAAACAACACATACCCACCACAATGGACTCCCCCCACTTCACAAGGTTTAGCCTGGCAGACTAACTGGTAGAGACCAACACAGCAGCCGGTAGGAAATATTCCTTTCCCTCAACCTACACTGCCAGCTTTACAGAAAAACCCCCAATCTAATCTGAGACCACAACTCCCAGCCCAGCCCAATCCCAATCCAAATAACAGACCGGTCCAAGCACTCCAAATTTTAGAAACACCAGAAGAAGGACCTGATCTGAGGGAGTGCAATATCTTTAGCTAAGATCTAGGCATATTATCCAAACAGAGGGAAATAAAACAGTTCAGATTGAAGATCAATTACCTAGATAACATCTGTCACAAGAAGAGGATGTAAATAGACAACAAACTCAGAATCAAGCAACTACATCCTCTCCCCCGTTCCCAGAACGTTTAGTCATATCTCGACCTATACAACAGCCTGATTTCGACATTCTGGGAGAATTACAAAACTTGTACATAAAAATTCCATTCCTTCAGGCCATTCAAGACATTCCAATATACACAAAGACTATTAAAGAATTGTGCATAAAAAGACCGAGAAGGAATATAATAGATAATCCAAGAGTTCAAGTAGTCGGTACTTTATCTGACTTATTATCAGGTAAGGAAACACCTATTAAGTATGAAGACCCAGGAAACCCAATAGTAACTGTTCAAATTTATGGTCAAACCTTAACCAATGCCTTAGTTGATCTTGGAGCTGCAATCAATATATTGACAACTGCTACTTGCCAAAAGCTAGGTATTACGTCTGCAGAACCCACTTCAACTCTGTTAGAATTGGCTGATCGGTCTGTGATTAGGCCGGAAGGCATACTACATGATGTCATGGTTTCGGTTGACTCCTGGGAATACCCAACTGATTTTCTGATAATAAATCTTAAAACTCGACTTAGTGGACATCCATTGATCTTAGGAAGACCTTGGCTCGCTACCGCTGATGCCTATATCGGCTGTCGGCAAGGGAACATGATCATAACCAAGGGGGCAGATATCAAGAATTTAGTACTATATCCCCCAGCGCAGCCAAGTATCACAATAGTTAAAACTAATAGGCACCCTGTATCATATCTTACTGACAACATTAGACATCCATTAACTATACAAGAAGCATTAGAGTTCAAAGACCAAACAGAAGATGATTCCATCAGCAACTTTATTAGTGAAACTGAACTCACTTGTACCCAGTGTCATATGATAAAAGCAGCATTTGATAACGAAGTAGAAGAGGAACCTCTGAAAGATGCACATGATCACACGATCCCTGTCACTTCAGTGGCACATAGTATAATTGTGGAAATTGAACCTGGAAAGACCTTAAACATTAACGCCGACCTTACACCCGAACAAGAAACAAAACTCATCCATATCTTAAGAAAATATAAAGAAGAATTTGCATGGGATTACCCTGATATGAAAGGGATTGATCCTCAATTGTGTACACACCACATCTACATAGAAAATAATGCAAGACCTGTTAGACAGCCTTAGAGAAGACTAAACCCTCATCTAAAAGAAGTAGTAAAAGCTGAGCTTCAAAAACTTTTAGATGTTAACTTCATCTACCCTATCTCTAATAGTAAATGGGTCTCCCCGCTTGTGGTGGTACCAAAAAATAATGGGGAATGGAGAATCTGCGTGGATTATAGGGAGCTAAATAAGGCAACGCAGAAAGATCACTTCCCTCTCCCATTCATCGATCAAGTATTGGACACTTTGGCAGGGAAGAAATTCTTTTCTTTTCTCGACGGCTTCAGTGGGTATAACCAAATACAGATTTCCCCTGAAGATCAGGACAAAACTACTTTTACTTGTCCTTGGGGAACATTTGCCTATCGAGTTTTACCTTTTGGTTTATGTAATGCCCCTGCCACATTCCAAAGCGCTATCCTTAGAATTTTTGCAGATCTAATAAATGAAGGACTAAAAGTATATATGGATGACTTTACTCCATATGGAGATGAGTTTGATCCAGCATTGGAGACACTAGAAAAATTCCTACAACGTTGCATAGCTAACAGGCTTTGTTTAAGCCATGAAAAATGCTACATGCTGATGACAGATGACTTATTTTAGGACACTATATTTCAGCAGCTGGCATTCAGGTAGACCCAACCAAAATCCAAATACTTTTGCTTATTCCTACTCCTACTACTCAAACACAGGTACGTCGATTTCTTGGATTCTCTGGTTATTACAGAAGATTTATAGAACATTATTCACGTATCGCTGCACCATTGTATGCATTGACTGATAATATTGATTTCCTTTGGACAGAAAAATGTGAGCGTGCTTTCAACGATCTGAAAAAGCTCGTAGCTATAACCCCATTCCTTCGGGGACCAAATTGGGATTTGCCATTCTAGATATCATCTGATGCCTCAGATACAGCCATTGGAGCAGTCCTTGGACAGGAGGAGGACAGAAAACCATATGCAATTTATTACATTAGCAAAAATCTATCCCCTGCTGAATTAAATTATACTGTCACTGAAAAAGAATTTCTAGCTGTTATACATGCTATCAATAAATTCAAACATTACATCACTGGATATCCTGTTATCTTGTACACAGATCATTCTACTATAAAATATTTAGCAAATAATCCTTTCACAAATGGCAGAATAGCTAGATGGCTGATTTTATTGCAAGAGTTTGATATTACAATCAAGGATCGACCCGGGAAAGAGAACCCGGTAGCTGATTTCCTCTCAAGAATGCCAAAACCAGTCGATGCAGCAACAGTTGAAGATCAGTTTCCAGATGAGCATCTCTTCGCTGTTGCTGTTCAAACACCCTGGTATGCTGATGTCGCCAATTACCTAGCAGTAGGTAAGTTACCAAAGCATCTAACCCCTAATGAGCGAAAACAGATTGTCCAACGAAGTACCAGATTTTCTTGGATTGGGGGATATTTGTTTCATACAGGGGCAGACATGCAAATCAAGAGATGCGTTCGACAAGACGAAATTTTTGATATATTGAAAGCATGCCATGACCAACCATGTGGTGGAAATTTTGCTGATCGCAGGACTGCACATAAAGTATTACACACAGGGTATTATTGGCCCACAATTTTTAAAGATGCAAAGAAATTTGTCCAAGCATGTGACAGTTTCCAGAGAACGGGACGCCCTAATCACTCGGATGAGATGTATTTGAAACCACAGTTAGTCATTGAACCATTTGAGCGTTGGGCTCTTGATTTGGTGGGACCAATCAACCCACCATCAAACCAAAAAACATACATTTTGGTGGCAACAGAATATGTCACCAAGTGGGTTGAAGCATAAGCCTTGCCCAAAGCTACAGAAGAATTTGTTATATAGTTCCTGCTCCATCTATTTGTGCTCTATGGCCTCCCTAGAGAGATAATCACAGATGGAGGGCCACAGTTTGCTGGGAACATAATAGTGGCAACACTCAACAATTATCATGTTCAGCATAAAATGACCACCCCATATCACCCACAGGCAAATGGGCAAGTAGAAAGCAACAACAAGATAATAGAAATGATTCTAACAAAAATAGTTGCATCACATAGACGCGATTGGGCTGCCAGACTACCAGAAGCACTGTGGGCTTATAGAACAACATGGAGAAGCACCACTAGTCACTCACCTTACCAACTAATGTTCGGAAAACAACCTATCTTTCCTATAGAATTTGAAATCCAAACATTACGAATAACACAAGAAGTTGGTTTAGACTTAACCGAGGCACAAACCAATCGATTACAATAGATTAATGAGCTAGATAAAATTAGGCTCTCTGCACTTCAACACACTGCTCTAATTCAGCAGCAGAGAGCTAAATGGCATGATTCTCTCATTAAAAATAGAGTCTTCCATGAAGGAGACTGGACTCTTTTATATGACTCTAGATTTCAAGACTTCCCCGAGAAACTCCAGACTCGTTGGCTGGGACCCTTACACTAATTACTATTGATGGTTCTGGGTATACCTTTAAGGCAAACGGGCATCGAGTCCGTCTTTATCGCAAACCACTTACTCGGGAATCCTTCTGCCAACAACTACGCCAAGATTCAGATATGGAGATCTTAGGGGAGGAAGACAAGTATTCCCCTGTAATTCACTAAGAAATTTACTTTTCTTACAATTTGTATATAACTGCTTGAATTATTTTTGTACATATTTTTGCAACATGTTTTTTTGCTGTTCCTTTTCCAAAAGGAACAACACTTGTGATTTTTGCTGTTCCTTTTCCAAAAGGAATAACACTTTTGATTTTTGCTATTCCTTTTCCAAAAGGAACAACACTTTTGATTTTTGTTGTTCCTTTTCCAAAATGAACAACACTTGGGATTTTTGCTGTTCCTTTTCCAAAATGAACAACACTTATGATTTTTGTTGTTCCTTTTCAAAAATAACAACACTTGTGTGTTTTTTCTATTTCCAAAAGGAACAACACTTTTTGATTTCTGCCGGTCTCTTTCCAAAAAGAACGACACTTGTTTGATTTTGCTGTTCCTTTTCCAAAAGGAACAGCACTTGTGATTTTTGTTGTTCCTTTTCCAAAAGGAACAACACTTGTGATTTTTGTTGTTCCTTTTCCAAAAGGAATAGCACTTGTGATTGTTGTTCCTTTTCCAAAAGGAACAGCACTTGTGATTTTTGTTGTTCTTTTTCCAAAAGGAACAGCACTTGTGATTGTTGTTCATTTTCCAAAAGGAACAACACTTGTGATTTTTGTTCCTTTTCCAAAAGGAACAACACTTGCGATTGTTGTTGTTCCTTTTCCAAAAGGAACAGAACTTGTGATTTTTGCTGTTCCTTTTCAAAAAGAACAACACTTGTGTGTTTTTGTTGTTTCCAAAAGGAACAACACTTTTTGATTTCTGTCGGTCTCTTTCCAAAAAGAACGACACTTGTTTGATTTTGTTGTTCCTTTTCAAAAAGGAACAACACCGTTGATTTCCACTATTATTTTCTCCAAACGAACAACTGTTGTTGTGCCCTTCCTTGTAAAAAGAACCACTCATATGATTTAAAACAACTTGTTCCTTCTTAAGGATGCTTATTTCTAATGTTCTTTCGAGTCTTTTGGAATACAACTATCCATTTATGTGATGGAAACAAAAACACAACATACGAAATCAGTAAATCATAAATCACTATCTTTATAAGAAATTTCCCTGAATTTCCGAAAGGACGCAGGGAAAAGATATGCTTATTTATCATCTTTTGTTGCCATTGTTCTACTAACTCTGTTCTGATTGGTTATCTCTATCATGCTGGTTCTTTTTTTACCTACTTTGATTATCATTCGGCAATAAGATCAAAGGGTCTATACCTTCCTATTGGGATATCAAGACTTTTTCCACCATTCCTACTCTTAAGGAGTGTTGAACCACCCTTTGTGTATAAACAGGAAAGGCTCTCTATTAAAAGCAAGAAAAAAAAAAGAAGAAGGAAACAAAACAGGGTTTCTAAAAATTGTCAAATTGCAGGATAGGGAGTCTCATTACGAGCTGGCCTACCATGATCATCAGGATGGAAGTGAAGTGGCATTTCCACTGGGGCCACCACACCTGGGAAATGGTCCAAAAGGTATATCAAAATAAATAACCCTTGGAACATGAGGTCTCACCACGAGCCGGCCTGCCCACTCTTCGCTCCTCCCTCGTGAATGGCATTATGACTAATTGGTTACCAAGCCTGCATAGTGGCCTACAGTTTGACATTATATAACGCTTCCTGGCATACACAAAGGACTATGGTTCCCCGAGTGAAATAAACAACTCTGCCAAGGTTATGGACACCTGTTGGCAGTAGAGCACTGTTAATGGTATTGAAGTCGTACTTTTACACCAATAGGTAAGGATATTATATCCTCTTGTTTCTTATGACGTGATAATTAACTATATAATTACCCAACCATATAGCGCATGACTATCTATTATCGCCAATCATTACAGAGCTAGTGACAATGACCGTGGGAGATTCGCTATTTATGGCAACTATCTTATCCTCGAACTTCCATCAAATCACCGCAGTTCCTTACGTATTAAAAGCGATCTAACTTTCTACCTCAATTTCAGTAATAGCCTATTTTTGCAAACATGACATATTTTTATAAGTTGTTCCATAAAGACCTCGCGGAAAAACAAACGCTGCTCCTTTATTTGACGGCTGGGACAACCTATCACATTGTGGGGGGGGAGGTAACCTCATCATTCCCCAGAGCACGTGTCAGTCCGTTATTCAAGAAAATTTTGTACTCGAGCACGACACGGCTCAAAGGTATGATCATTTGCTATTTTTGTTTTCTTCTGCATGAGCTGTTGTTTGAAGCTATTGCATTTGAATTTGGACGAAGAATATGCCACCAGCTTCTCTGCATTTCAACAAACAGTTGTTGTTTCTTTGAGAACTTGCAAAGAAACTATGGGAGGAAGATCAGTCCGCCGAGAATCACAAACAGTAACTGTTTCGGCTGCAGCCTGAAGAATCCTGAAGAGAGTAGGATGGTTGACTTATCTCAACCACCTGAAGGAGTCTAATGAAACAGTGGGGAAAGAATTTTTGCAGAACTTATAGGAAGAATACTCCACAGTGAAAGGAAGGCGAATAGTAGTCACTGATGACATAATAGCAAGAGTCACGGGACTACTGGCCACGAGACCAGTATGGACAGTAAAGAAGGAAAGGCTGCAGAAGGTTTTGGAAATCTTTCAGGACGAGGGCTAGAATTTGACAATCCGAGGAAAGGGGGTGC
This sequence comes from Pinus taeda, assembly GCA_000404065.3. NCBI lineage: Eukaryota > Viridiplantae > Streptophyta > Pinopsida > Pinales > Pinaceae > Pinus > Pinus taeda. Next base: position 50,212 of record APFE030569468.1, read on the forward strand.
TACCAGCAACGCTAGGAGAGCCATGGGCGGAATTGGCAAAAATCATCCAGAGCTACATCACTTGTGAGGGCAGAAAAAACGTGGTAAGACCACGGCATCTTAAACTCCTAGCTGTCTTAAAACACAAATGTTCTGTGAATTTACCTGCATTGTTGAATTCACTATTGCATGATGTCGCACGAAGTATGAAAAAAGCACAGCACGTAGAATCGGTTGTTAGCCACCACGGATTAATTCGATTAATAGTGAATTATAGTCTCACTAATTGCCATTATCAATAAAGGGACGACTACATCTGGACACCCAAAAAAACGAAAAGGAGTTGATAATGCACCCCAGCGTTCAGAAAAACGAAAGAAGGATACTTGCAGAGAAGTGCAATCTGAAAAACAACTTGAAAAACGACCCGAAAAGCAAAAACATGATGCTAGTACACCCGAACAACCAGGAAAATGTAGAAAGTTGGAAAGGCTCGGAGGGTTACAAGCAGGGCTGGAGAAACCCCAGGAAGGCACGATCCAAGCAATAGAAATCGAAGATGAGTAGTCTGCAGAGATAGGAACAGAGGAAGAAAGCAATGAGGATGTAGAGCAGACTGCAAGGACAGAGACATAGGAAGAAAACAGCGAGGAAACAGAGCAGTCTGCAAAAACATAAATGGAAGAAGAAGACGTTGAAGGAGAAGAACAGTCTGTAGAAACAGAAACGGAAGAAGAAGACATTGAGGGAGAAGAGCAGTCTGCAGAGGCAGAAGCAGAAGAAGAAGAAGAAGAGGCAGAGAAATCTGCAAGGAGAGAAGAAGAACAGAATGAGTAGACTGAAGAGGAAGAAGATGAGAAGAAAGAAGTTGAGCAGTCCAAGCAGGAGGAAGGAATGGGACAGCAGGAAGAAAGCCCATATCAAGACCCGTTAGGGGAAGATGAATTGGCCAACATTTTGGCCAATATGGGCGAATATGGCCAACCCCTGAGTCCATCTAACCTCCAGGCCGTAGAGAAAACCCAGGAGAAAGACGCACCCAAGAAATTGCATGCAGAAGAGGCAGAAGTCAAAAATATGTCTGTTCATAATGAGAAGGTATCAGAAAATGCTGAGCAGGAACAGCCCGTTCCTAGTCAAAAGGCACCAGAAGAAAACTCGGAGGAAATAAGGGCGGAAGAGGAATCAGCCCAAGAAATAATAGAGCCAAGCAAGGTTCTCACCCCAGAACCGCCACCTCAGGAAGAAAATCAGGAAGCCATCCACAGTCCAACCCACAACGAACAACCTGCTGTTCTTTCTGAGGATTTGATGGAAATAAGGGAATTACAAAGGGAAAAGCTGACATTGCTAAACATAATAGTCCGACTTCACCAGAAGATTAGGATTCTAAAAGCAAGGCAAAGGGTGAAAGGGACCTCAGGAAGAAAAGGTTTGACCACACAATTAAGATCCCTTAAGAACAAGAGGCGGAGGACCAGAAGACGTCCCACTACTCAAAACCCTGAGAGAAGCCAAACTGTTGTTCCAAATGAAGCTAAAAAACAAAATACTGTTCCAATTGAAGCATAAGAGCAGACTGCTGTTCCATTTGAAAAGGAACAGCAGCTGGCTGGAGTTCGTGTTAAAATTGAAAAAGATGATAAGATGGTTCAGACGGAGGCACCACCTTCAGGATTAATAAGGGTTATGAACTCAAAGCAACGCAATAAGAAAGTTCAAGTAAAACTCCCGGCCTCCACGGATGCATGGAAGAAGAACTTGAAAACAAGAACCCTTCACCAACATTTGAATCAGGCCCAACAAGAAGCAGAAAAGCTCAGGGAGCAAACGGTCCCCCGAGAAAAATATGAAGAATTACAGCAGCAGCTAAGGAACATCAACTTATCTGAAAGCCAAGCTTTCGAAGGATGGCGAAAGGAACAAGAGAAAGTTGCCAAGGTAACCCGTAGATTAGATGTAGTTATTAAACAGATGGATACCTTGTGTTCTCTATACAATGACATCCTAGCATGTAGAGCCCCTACCAGGAACTATGCCCTATTTCTAATGGAAAGGTACGTATAATTGAAAATAAAGGCTGTTAAGGTAGGAGCTCCCATAGAAATTAACACTATAAATGATTTTATAAATTGATGTAAACATTATGGGGTAAAAGTGCAAAGGTTATTGTGTGAATTTTACTTGCATAACTTCGTACTAGAACATGAGACCGAGCTGAACCCTGACCCTTTTGTTGGGGATATTCAATTGCAAGCATTTATTTCATTTGCAGTCAATCAAATTAAATGGCTTAAAGGCTACAATGCTTTTCAGAGACAAGAAAACGGATTAGATCTATGGGTAAGAGCTAAGCCTAGAGACCCAGAACAATTATGGAGAAGTCATAGGAATCTCATGAGGGCTCCAGGAGTGATTGAAGCATTAGGACCCATGCATGAAGCAATCATTCGGCAGGGGCTTGAATTCTTTTCCTCCATTAAAGACCCTGCCGTTGAAGCAGCTAAATTTCGATATCGAGTATCTAATATGAACATTCAGCTCAGAGAGCCATTTAAGTATGAGAATTTTAAGCTTGCCACTAACCGATTCCCCCTCTATGGTGAACTTGTTTTGAGGGCAAGGCCATCCTGGTTAGGATATAGGTTCCGGAGTCCAATCATTTGGCATCCTGCACCCAGATATCAAGCCCTGTATGAGATGCCCGAGGGCCAAACAAGCCATTTCTTTGATCATCTAATTTCGCATCATGGATGTAGGCCCCCACACGAGATTCCATCTCCAGCCTACTCCCTCACTGCTTTGCATGTCAACTACAATGATTTCATGAGGCCATAAAAAAGGGTAAGCTGGGGGGTATGTGGAGTATCAAGGAAGGTATGTTCCAATGATTATTTTAGTATCTTTTCACAAGAACTTAAAAGCCTTTTGCATTAGAAATTTAGATAATGATGAGGATTTATAACGAAACACGAGAGATTAATGAGAAACACTGATAATTGTCATTTCTATGTGCAGCAGGGAGGAAAAACGGAAGGTGGCCATTCCAAAGGTAAAGATAAGGATGAGCTAACTGTTGTCCCTTAGACGGGAGACCGCAAGAAAACTAGATCAAAACGGATCAACCTAGGAAAGGACGCGGAGATACCAGCACAGAGCAGAAAAGGAAAGAAGTGATGCAGTATTAATGATTTTATCTATTTTTTGTATCTATATATCTCTGCCATCTTCCTTATAAAAGGGATAGCACTGTTGGCTAGCAGGAGGACGGGTTTTTATGTAATTTCTTTTAAGGAAGATCAGAACTATGATCTTTGTGTTCTGTTGAAGACTTCAGTTCCTGTAATTTTATTTCATGCCTTAATACATACTTGGTTTCTCTTTTATCTTTGAGCCTGGATCAATCTTAAGCGGTGTACCCCTGGAGGCTAAGGCCCGACCCCGGAGGACACTTGCTCTTGTACCGTTACGCGTGGTTTCTGTTTGGTTTGTTCATATATGTAATCTAGTAATCTGCTGTGTTTTAAGAACATTATATTACATGCTCTGTTATGTTTAACTCGTTTCATGTTCTTGTAAACCAAAGCTTTATATTGACACTATGTCATGTTACCAATCCTTTAAGTGTTGATTAATCTCTACTGGATACTGTCACTCCATTACAGAGTTCATTACGATTGTGTTTAGCATTATAACAGTTATCTTGAAAGGTCTGATTTCATATGATCATTGAATGTTACTGTTTTCATCGTGAGATGCAATCGTATGCATTTATTTAAATCAATAACAAAAGCAGATTAAGCACGGTGTGTTTCTAAGGTTGTAATCGGTAGTGTTTTTCCATAGCATGGGTACATGTTTTAAGACTGAAGGATTGATGTTTTGATTGGAGTGATTAAATAGAATTATAGCTTGATGAACTTGGTTACTTCTTATTTCAATTGCTATTCCATTTTTGAATTGTTGTTCCATTTAGTTGTTGTTCCATTTATTTGCTGTTCCATTTTAATTACTGTTCCATTTCAATTGTTGTTCCATTTCCAGATTGCTAATTTGTTGTTTCTTAAGGACAGTCTCAGGCTATAGTGAGCATCATCATCTGCTATTTAGCTCCCAGACCTCTGATATGCTCCCATCAGTTATGAAAGGGATGAGTTATTGCTACTGAACCCTTGACTGATGTGTTGTTCTATTTCATTGTTGTTTCCTTTACTTGTCGTTTCATTTATATTCATTAAGGACGATCTCAGGCTATAGTGAGCCCCAACATCTGCTACCTAGCTCCGAGACCTCAGATTTGTTCTCATCAGTTATAAAAAGGATGGGTTATTGCTACCGAACCTTTGGCTGATGCAACGCTTGGTGTGATTTATCCTTTTGAAGTAGTTAAGTTGTATATATGCATTGATTTACTTTTGTAGCTTTTAAACAGCTGTACTACAAGCATTACTCTGACAAGTGCTAAGTCTCAGACTGAGACACTCTTTGAAATAACCAGACGTTCCCGGATTGACATATTAATGTGAGGTAACTAGAGGTGAAAGAGACCCTTTTTATAGCTCTACATGAATATCATGCATGCAATCAGAGAAGGACCTATGTTTGGATTGCGCAGTTTTGGAAGCATGAATTCCCTTTAAATGCGAGTTATTCATCCTAGGAATTGTGCAAGGAAATAGGGGCTTGGAGAGGTGCATAATTAGCTAAGTGTTGGCCAAGAGCTTTCTTGTGAGTTGAGAGAGTTGGGCATACTTGTACAAAACTTTTCTACTAAGAAAAAACTTTATATCGTTGCTCATATTTCTAATATATGCAATACAAATAGCAAGATTTCAGGTAGTGGATTTCCCCATATAAATCTTGTGTTATGTGCCATTGATTTATCTTCTTCTTGTTGATATTGTTTTCATCAATCTATTGGCTTCCGCTAGTTGAAAGTAGAAGTAGATTGTTGTCCTATTCTTTAGTGCATTGCATGAGCTTGTGAATCTACAAGATTTTATACATGGTATTGGAGCTGAAGACAATATACTAGAGGATATTTCAAAGTTTTGATTTTTGGGTTACAAATGAAATTCAAATTTGGAATACATACTTCAGGATTGGCATATGGCATTCTATGGTTTGTGACTCAAGTATGCCTTGGAAATCAGCTAAAATTTTATAGCCTGGAGGGACAGAATGCAGGTTGTGCTAGAGGATAATGGAGTGAAGGAATTAGTTGATCAACAAATTCATATGCCAACAACATCGGATGCACAACATTTGGTCGAATGGAAGAAGTGTGTGGTGAAGGCGAGGTGGATAATCCTTGAGGGAGTTTGGGACCACATTGTCTCGATTCTCCATGGCAAGGAAACTTCGTATGTTATGTGGAAAACATTGAAGGACTTGTATCAAAACATAAGTGACCAAAGGAAATTAGCACTGAAGGACAAAATTTGAAAAATCAAAATGGAGAAAGGAGAGACGATTCCAAAATACTTGGCCAAGTTCAATTAGTGTCGTGATGAACTTCGAAGTGTTGGAATCATGGTTGCCAAGGATGTGATCCGGATTTAAACAGGAATGCAACAAATTATAGAGATAATCACAAACACAGAGATGCAATAGAAATAATACTTCATTTCATTAATGTAAAATACTAAAATATGCTTACAAACAGAATTGGAAATAAACCAACTAGGGCGATGGTAGCTTATCTCTGAGAAGAGATGTGGTGGCTACATGCCTCTGAATTGTGTTACAATGAGGCTCGAAGGCCTATTTATTGCTGAGAAACAATGGAAAACCCTTCACAACCCAAAACCTAACCCTAGAAGATGAAACGCCAAATTGTGGACCCTGTTTTGGGTAAGTTGGTACATCAAATTCCTGGGGTCGTAACTTTGGCACCCGAACTCCGTTTGACACGTACAATAGATCATTATAAAGATCTATCTGAGCACTACAACTTTGGGAAGAGCAACATCAGTCCAGGGACCCATGTTTCTCCCATATTTCCCAAAAACGTCATTTAGGGCCTCAAAACGGCTCCAGAAGTTCAGGACCCAAAAACACTGCTAAAAATAGTAAATTGTGCTACAATTTAGGAAACTGAAAAACTGAAAGAGATAATTGTGGGGGTCCAAATGAGATAGGTGGGTGGCCACCAAAATCCACCTGGATCATTCCTCCCCCCTAGGAAGAAATGGTCCCCATTGCGCTGAGTTCCTCCATCTGTTGAACTTGGTCCCTGCTGAGCTATTCTGCAATATCAGATGTGTCCAGTAATGGTGGGAAGCATGGTCGAGGGTCGTACACATTAAAAACTTGGTGCAGGCGAAGGAATGGAGGAATGTTGTGCTCCAAAGAATTATTTCACACAGCCTTAGTAATGGTTTAAGGACCATGTCGGCGTGGTCAGAGATTCTGATGGGCTCTTATAAGGTGTTCTTTCTGCAAATGCAACCAGAATTTGTTGCCCACCTGAAGCTTGTGTGGGACCCCTATGGATAAGGAGAAGATGTTCCTGTGTTCTGTCATGACTGTATTCCTTTTTTGTTGTTGCTGCATGGAGGAACCCTTCGCGGGGATCATGGATGTGGTGACGATCTTCCCCTTACTTTCAGTGCGAATCAGACAGAAAATGAATTTTCCAGTCTGGGAGATGAGCTTGTTGCCTTTCTTAGTAGAGATCAAAGAGGTGGCAGTAGGTGGGGCTACCTCTGGTATCCTGTATAATGAATTATCCAAAGAAATAATGACATCGTGAGGCCTCGACTCATACACAACACGTCATCTCCATAAGTATGGTTGGCCTAGTAGTACATCACAAACATCTAGAGGTGTAACATCACATAATACCTCATCTATGAATGGCTTGATGCTGTAGGGAAGGTGGCACTGCTGGCAAAATTTGAGATCTCGTCCTTCATGAAGCCACCCGATACTATACAGTTGTGGGTGTGGTGTAGTCATTAGGCCCAACTGATTCATGACCTTTGCTGAAATGAGGCTCTTTTGGCTGCCACTGTCAACAATGAATTGTAGTCGTGAACCCTTCACCCACATCTGTGAGTGGAAAAGACGTTCTCCCTCCTCTGGATCTTCGGGCTCACTTTTCTGGATCTTGGCGGTAGCAACAGTGGTGCTGCGATCCGCATCAATGATCTGCTTCCCCTTTCCATTCCCCTTGTCAGGTTCTAGCTTAGGTTCGGAACATGCATTTGATTTAGAAGCCTTCAACTTGGCCACCAGCAATTGCTTGGTCTGACACTCACTTGTGTTGTGAGTGGAGATCTTGTGGAACTCACACCAATTTCTTGTGTCCTTCTTTGACTTCGTGGTGTTGTTCTTTTCTTGCGGCTTCGACGAGTTGTCTTGGGTCACCCTGTCTTAGCTTTGTCCTTTAGTCTTCTAATTCGCAAATCCAAAGTCTCGCTTCTTCTGTTTGAATTTTTGCTCGATTTTGACAGCGTATCGGTATGTCGTGCCGAGCGATGAGATGTTCAGGAACTTCATCTCTTCCTGGATGTGTCTATGTAGGCAGCCATAGTATTTGAGTACCAGATGCAGATCAAAATCTTTAATACCCAACTGTGTGTGAAGGGTATGAAAAATGTTGGTGAACTCTGGCACATCTTGGTCCCTTCCCTGTTGCAGCATGGTCCACTTTATGTATTTGTCCTTGTAGCTTTTGACAAGGTAGTACTGCCCCTTGATGGCATCCAGAAATGAATCCCAAGTGGGTGAGGCTGAAAATAGTGAGCCTGTACTTTCATCCTTCTGCTCGCAATAGGTTTCCCACCAGTCCTTGACGTGGGGGGCTACTTTGAGAAGAGCGAAAATAATCTTTTCCCGACTTGAAAATTCATGAATAGAAAAATACCCATCTAGCAGATTTAACCATTTATCTACAACATCTGTGTCTATTTAACCCTCAAATATGGGGATTTCAAAATTAACTTGTACCTTAAATGGTGTGGCATTTCCAGAGTAGCTGTTGGAAGCTGATGCGTCACCTCTGGGTAGTCGTTGAAGGATATGCGCAAAGTTATCCATCATCACATTCCTTTGCTGCTCGAGGGCTTCTTTGAGCAATATTTCGATAGGATCTCCTGCCCCCTCGTCTTTCTTTTCATTTTCCATGGGAGGCCGTTGGGATTTGTGAGGCTGGTCTTACAAAGGTTCAACCAGTTCAAGCCCTAACTCCTTATATCCCGACCTTGTTGGGGACATGTAAAGAAAAAAAGAGAAAAAGCAGACCCCTCTGATACCAGTGATCTGGATTTAAACAAGAATGTAACCAATTACAGATATAATCACAAACACATAGATGGAGCAGAAATAATACTTCATTTCATTAATGTAAAATACTGAAATATGCTTACAAATGGAATTGGAAATAAACTAGCTAGGGCGATGGTAGCTTATCTCTAAGAAGAGATGTGGCGGCTACATGCCTCTAAACTGTGTTACAATGAGGTTCGAAGGCTTATTTATTGTTGATAAACATTGGAAAACCATTCACATCCCAAAACCTAACCCTAGAAAATGAAACGCCAAATTGTGGGCCCCGTTTTGGGTAAGTTGGTACATCAACTTCTCGGGGTCGTAACTTCGGCACTCAATCTCTGTTTGATGCATACAATAGCTCGTTATAAAGATCTATCCAAGCACTACAACTTTGGGAAGGGCAATATCGATCCATGGACCCATGTTGCCCCAGATTTCCCAAAAAAAGTCGTTTAGGGCCTCAAAACGACTCCAGAAGTTCAGGACTCGAAAAACTGCTAAAAATAGTAAACTCTGCTACAATTTAGGAAACTGAAAAAATGAAAGACACAGTTGTGGGGGTCCAAATGGGATAGGTGGGTGGTCACCAACATCCACCTGGATCAGGATGATATGGTGAGTCTTTCTCTTCTATGACTCCGAAAGAGTTGGCATAGATATCAGGACTCTGCCAATTGTCAGGAGAAGCTATTGGATTGGGAATGACTGTGGTCGGATTTGATGTAGGAGGAGATCAGGAGGAACACCAGGGATGGCTCTTCATTAAATACTGATGATGAAGAGAAATGTGCCTTAGCGATTAAGGTGAACAAGGGGAAAGGGAAAGCTTCCCATAACAAATTGGATTCTTATCATGGAGGTAAGAAGAAATACATCATGAAAGTTAAGTTCTTTCATTTTCATGAGCTGGGCCATTTTGCTACAAATTGTCCACTCAAGATGTCCAATAAGAAGTCCTCAGGAGTAGTGGTGGGTTAGGCTTTCACCTCTCAATTTGAAGTGGACTTTTCCCTCATTGAATGCATGGTGTCATCAACGATGGGAAGTGTATGGTACTTAGACAGTGGAGCTTCATTCCACGTGGTTGGCAACAAAGAGTTATTCAGTATCCTGGAGGAGAAAGATCTCTAGATACATATCGAGATGGGTGATGATGGGAAGTATAGTGTTACTGGATTGGGCACGATTACTTTTCAGAGAGAGCATGGGGCTCCACTCACCTTGAAGAATGTTATGTATATGCCCGAGCTAAAGAAGAATTTGGTATCTATTGCCATTCTCGAGGATAGAGGCTATGATGTGATCTTATCAAAAGGAAATGCATTCCTTCGACACATAGCCACGGGTCAAGTAAAGAAGATAGGGATTCAAGTGAATAATCTCTATAAGATGGAGGTAGAGGAGTGTGCTTATTTTGAGCAAAAAAGAAGAAAGGGTGTAGAGATGAGATGTTAGTGAGTTGTGGCATGAGTGATTGGGCCACTTGCATCATGGGGCTTTGAAGATATTGCAGCAGATCTCTACCGGTCTTCCCAAAGGTACACTTGAGAAAGTTGATGCATGCAAAGGGTGTACATTGGGAAAATACACCAAGTCTTCCTTTCACGAAAGAGATTGTCAAGCAGAGGCTATTCTAGAGTGATTCCATGCAGAGGTGTGTGGACCATTCTCGACAGCATCCACGACCAAACATAGGTATTATGTTATATTTATGGATGACTTTTCTCAAAAATGCTGGATATTTTTCATGCAAAAAAAAGGATAAAACCTTCACAAAGTTTTGTGAGTTTAAAGCATTGGTGGAGAAATATTCGTGCAAGAAGGTTAAAGCTCTATGGAGTGGCAACAATGGTGAGTATGTCTCATTTTCTCAAATGATTTTAAGAACTTTTGTGCAGCAGAAGGGATTAAATGGGATTTGATGACACCCCATAACCCTCAGAAGAATGGGGTGGCCATGAGGAAGAACAAAAGCATAGTAGGGGCAACGAGGGAGATGCTGCATGATCAGGGCCTACCACTACACTTGTGGGTTGAGGCATACAATACAATGTTTTATGATCAGAATCGTAGCCCACATCAGATACTTGAGATGAAAACTCTAGAGGAGGCTTATTCTGGTAAGAGGTTAGATGTTGTCCACTTCAAGATTTTTGGGTCATTGGTATATTTCCATGTAACCAAAGATGCACAAAAGAAGCTTGAGTCGACAATAGAGTTGGGGATATTTGTGGGGTACACTGATATACCTCACAACTATCGGGTGTACTTGCTAACCATTAGGATGAAAATAGTTCTCAAGGACATCAAATTCAATAAGGAGAAGGCCATGTGATTTTACCTTGAGAGGGAGCTTGAGCTACATGCGGATGATTTGGGAGTGGAGACATCCACTCAGGCAAAGTCTCCCAGAGAGGCTAACAGATTGTTGGATGATGCATGGAGAAATGTGGGAACACCCACTTCTCAGCACAGGCAAAGGAGGTTCCCTAAGAGGTATACTGGATACATGGATCTTATGGGTGAATGTTTTGTGAAAGAGCCATCTTCCTTTAAGGAAGCAATGCAGCAAACGGTTTGGGTTGATGCCATGGTGGAGGAATATGACTCCATAATTTGTAACAATGTTTGGGATGTGGTCCTCACACCAGAGGACAAGTCAGTGGTGAAATCCTATTGGATTTACAAGGTAAGGAAAGCTGCATATGGTAGCATTGAGAAGCATAAGGCTAGATTTGTGGCCTGTGGCTTTTCACAATTACAGGTGATTGACTATGATGAGACCTTTGCTCCTATTGCAAGATACTCGTCAATCAGATCTATATTGGCAGTATTAGCACATATGGGTTGGAAGATATATCAAATGGATGTAAACACAAACTTCCTTAATGGCATGATTGAGGAAGATGTGTACATAGAGCAGCCCGAAGGTTTTGAGACCTTCGACTGTGAGTCACATGTGTTTCGACTCAAGAGAGAATTATATGGGTTGAAGCAAGCACCTCGTGCTTGGTACACCAGAATAGATAGCTACTTCACTGATTTAGGCTTCACGAAGAGTGAAGCAGATGTGAACCTGTACTACATAGTGGTGGAAGGTAAACTATTTATCGGTATACTTTATGTTGAAGATCTCATATTGATAGGTGATGATCAACTGATCAAGTCTTGCAAGGAGGACCTTGCAAGAGAGTTTGAGATGAAGGACATGGGGCTTATGAATTACTTTTTTGGCATGGAGGTATGGTAGGGAGATGGGGATTTGTTTGTGTCTCAGGGCAAGTGTGCCAACGAGATACCCAGGAGATTCTGCATGGAGAGAAGCAACCCATGGAGATTCCTCTGGCAGGTAATTGGAGGAAGGAGGTTGCTACTTCAGGGGAAGTAGTGGAAGCTACTATTTACAAGAAGCTTGTGGGTTCACTCATGTACTTGGTGAACACACGACTAGATATGTGCTATGCAGTTAACCAGCTTAGTCAAGCGATGGTTAGGCCAACCAAGATGTATTGGAAGGCAGAAAAGCATGTGTTCAGATACCTTAGGGGCACTTCTCAGTATGGATTATGGTATAGACAGATAGAGGGAGTGAAGCTTCAACGCTTCACAAATGCAGATTGGGTAGGGAGTCCATCTGACCGGAAGAGCACATTAAGAGGGATCTTCAGTATTAGGTCAGTGACAATTTCTTGGTATAGCAGGAAATAGAGATCGGTTGCACTCAGTTCGACAAAGGCAGAGTACATGGATGTGAGTCAGGCAACATGTGAGGCCATCTGAATGAAAAAGACCTGGTTGATTTTTTTGGTCAGCAGATGGATCCAACTGTGATTTACTGCAATAATCAGAGTTGTATCAAACTCTCTGAAAATCTAGTTTTAATGATTGGTCTAAGCATATTGATATATGCTATCATCATCTTAGATATTGTGTATTTAAGTGGATTATGTTGTTAGAGTACATTCCCACAGAGGAGCAAGACACTGACATTTTGAAAAAGGAATTGTCAAGATGTAAATTTGAGTTTCACAGAGATAGGATCGGGATAGCTGATAATGCCTTTCTTTTTGAAAGGGAGTTTTGAGAAATGGAAACAAGAAATTCCAGTTTAAATTTGTTCCTGAATTTAAACTGTGAATTAAAATCAAATTTTAAACTCATAGAAACTTGTGAATAGTTAATTAAGTTTAATTAACTTAATTAGCTTAGGAATTTCTGGCTAGAAGTCTTTTTGAAGTCATGTATATGTTCTCCCTAAGTTTTAGGGTTCAATGTTGAGTTTAATTGTGAGTTGTAATTAGATAACTCAGTTCATTGAGTTATGTTTAGTTAAATTAGTTCCAAATTGTTTGAGGAACTAATAGAGAGTTAACAGTCAGTTGTTGCAGTAGTGCATCCATAAGTGTCACTCTAGTTAACTGAAGGTTCCCTCATTAGAAACTCATGCATGTTGATTCTGATAAAGACCTAGTTGATACTATAGTGCAGGGAAAATGTACTATAAGTTGTGTGATTTACTGAGTTGTAAATATCATGCATGCAATCAGAGAAGGACCTATGTTTGGATTGCACAGTTTTGGAAGAATGAACTCCCTTTAAATATAGTCTATCCTTCCTAGGAATTTTGCAAGGAAATAAGGGGCTTGGAGAGCTACAGAATTGGCTAAGTGTTGGCCAAGAGCTTGCTTGTGAGCTGAGAGAGTTAAGCATACTTGTGTGGAATTGTTCTAGTGAGAATAAGCTTTGTATCTTCACTCATATTTATGATATATGCAATATAGATAGTAGGGTTTTGAGTAGTGGCTTTCCCTAGATAGACCTTATGTTATGTGCCATTGATTTATCATCTTCTTGTCCATATTATTTTCATTGATCTATTAGCATCCGCCGGTTGAAATTAGAAGTAGATTCTTGTCATGTGCTTTAGTACATTGCATGAGCTTGTGAATCTACAAAATTTTCTAGAGATTTCACCTGCAAAAGACAAACTCGTATTCTCCTCTTCTAGAGTGATTTATGCTCTAATACCATTTAGAAATTCCTTGTAGATTAAAACGTCTAATTGTAATTTAATAAAAAAATAGACTTGAATCTACTCTACTTAGCAATGGAAACAATTAAACGATTGCAAAATCACGAAGAATATAAGAGGAAGAATTCAATCAACACATTACACAATTATTTCCTGGGAAAATATAGGGCTAAAAACTCCTACTATCTATATATTTAATTAGTCAAAAAGTATGAGAAGATTACAATGTTTTTCTAAAGCCTGAGAAACCTCTACAGTATCTTTATCTGTCTCACATCTTCCCAGAAAAGCCTAGGCCAACGCTTAATTAATTTCTCGCTTGCCCAAGTCTCTATTTCCTTGCATTATTTCATTGGGAATTAGCCCCTATTAATTAGGGAAATTCCTCAATTGCAATTACGCAATCAATCATAGGCCTTCCTCTGACTACATGCCCCACCTATACATTTCAGATGATTACACAATTGATATTACATTATCCCTGAACCCCAATCTCAACTGGGTAACTCTTAGATTTGACATACATGAGTTATTTATGAGTGATTGACCAGTTAAATGGTTGGACACATGAAGCATCACCCCACTGTCTGACCTCATATTAGTTCCTCCATTAGTTGAAACTAGTTTAACTGACTTTCACTCAGTTTAACTGATTAATATATTACAACTCAAAATAAACTCAACATAGGCTACTATAAAGTAGGATACGCTCTACATGACTCAAGTTAGACCCTCAACTTGAATTAACTCAGTCAACTAAGTCAATTTAACTTAGTTAACTAATACAAGTTGTCATGTAATGCAAGGTTACAATTTTATTCCTAATTTAATTCAAAGACAAAATTAAATTAGGATGCTTTTATGATAAAAAAAGATTTAACAATGGAAGAGCTGCAACAACAAATGAAGGAATTGAAATTTGGAGCCTACAACAAAAAGCCAAAGATGAAGCAGTTCATAGGATATAGGATTTGGAAGAAAAGGAAAAATAAATCCAACACAAGAGTTGATTGTTGAATTGAGGCTTCTGTGATCCATAATAGTTATAAGAAGAACTTCGACATAAATCACATATAGAAAGACCTTTGTCGACGCGTTTCGAACCAACTAGTGTGGTTCATCGTCAGGACAAGAGTTGTTGTAAAAGCTTTTAGCCATTGTAAGCTTAGGAGAGAGTTAGACCAACAATCATGTTAAAGTTATGTTGAGTCAAGGTTAAGTTGTCAGTTGTAATTAAAGAGGAGTGTTAGAGATAATTACTCCCTCATTTTTAAAAACTTAATGTCAGACACGTAATTACCTTATCAACTCTTGCACTCCCTCACCGTTGCACACCGACTTAACGTGTTCAACATCGAAGGGGCATCACGACCATTAATCTATCAATAGGAAGGGGCAATTACCGACATAGTTTTTTGTATAAATCTAGGTGCTCACAGATAGATGACATACACAATCCTAGTTGTAATGCCACTATAGTTGTTTTGATGTTTCATTGTTATGTAAATTATGGAGTTTTGTTAGCAGTTGTAGATGCATGTTCTTTTTTGGTCTTTCAATATTTAATTAGTTTCATATCCATATTTATAGAGACCATAACAAAATTGCATATCAACTCTAACCAGAAAGATTACAAGTACTTGACCTTGATGGTTCTTTAAGAAAAGTTCAAGATGACTATATAATGATTTAGTAGCATTTTTCCTTAAATGATTTATGAATGCCTTTTGAATTCTTAATATGTCACTACATAGGCTTGTTAAGTATACTATGAAGACTATAGATCTTTCTCATACATTATTGAAAAATTGTAAAGAGATATAGATAGTTAATAAATGTATTTTTGGATAATTTTTTTTGGAGCTCAAGTATTGGATTTTTGTTTATCTAAAATAAAAAATATATATATATAATTGAAAAAAAAAAACAAAACACTTAAACCAATTAAAATTAATAAATAATATTGCAAATAAAAAAATTTAAGTTATGTGGCTTCGGCGTAGATAATTCTAAAGGGACACGCCTAGAATGGCCTTTTATAAGTTTTGAAAACATGCACGCAGGTCTCCATTATAATATATATAGTCACAGTGTGTTTCGTATATAATCATGAAGCATGATATAGATGTTTCGTATATAATCATGAAGCATGATATAGATATATTATAAAGATGTATCGTTATGTCAGCATTATATAGATATATTATAAAGGATACATTATAATATATATAGTCACAGAATACCTTTCATGTCTGACATTATATAAGGATATAAAGGATACATTATAATATATATAGTCACAAAATACCTTTCATGTCTGACATTATATAAGGATATAAAGGATACATTATAATATATATAGTCACAGAATACCTTTCATGTCTGACATTATATAAGGATATAAAGGATACATTATAATATATATATAGTCACAGAATATTCTAATCATATATATAAAGAATTCATAGATGTTTTAATCATAAAGCTTGATATAGATATATTATAACAATGTATCGATCTGTCAGCATTATATAGATATATTATAAAACATACATTATAATAAAGATGGTTCCACCATGTTTTCACAACTTATAAAAGGCACCTAGGCGTGTTCCTTTAGAATCATCTGCGCCGAAGCCACACCGGTCTGTCTTCCTTGGGCTATATGGTAATACTTCCCCTGTTCTTGTTATTCAGATTTTCCGAAATGATTTGGGTGGGTTATACTTTAGATTTAGATTTACTATCGCTGTTTAGTATTACTCTTCCTCACTTCTCTATGGTTTATCATTGAATATTTCAGGAGCTTCTCGTTAACACTCCAATTTGTTTGTTTTGGCAGCATTAGCAGTTTGGCAGAATTGAAAATGTCAGAGAGATTGGCGAATTGTTCCAAGGAAGCTGTAACTACTGTCATCTCCGAATTGGTGAAGGAAATAATGGGAGAAGCTACTAAAGCTCTTACTCACAAGATAATAAAGTTGCTTCCCATTGATTTTACTTGGTGGATTCTGGCTGTTTCCCTTTGTTTACTGTTCATAGGCCATAGGCAGGACCTCGCCCATAACTTAACATGTGATTTAGGCATTGCCTTCATGATGATCGTGATTTCCATGGTAATGGAAGGACTGTAATACATGGACTGTAATCTTGGAGAAGCAGACCATTTATGTAATTATTTTCTATTTTTCAAAAAGTCAATAAAGTTGTCCTTAAATTTATCTTTAAGAAAAAGCATTTTTTTTAAATAAATATATTTTCATGAGTTTATTTTTCAAAAACTCAATAAAGTTAGGCCTAAATGTATCTCTAATATTTTTTTTTTTAAATAAAATCTAATTTCATTTATTTTGTTTCAATAACTCTTATGCGTCGGATATGTTAGTTTATTGTTAAAATGTTTATTAGTAAATCAAAATATAAAATATAAAATACCTTATTCTTAGTTATAAATTTGACGAATTTTAATTAAATTTATCCTTCTATTCTTTTAAGAATATCAAGTATAATAATTAGATATCACGGGGCATTTTGTCGCATCCACAACTTTAAAAGCTCGGATTTCCTCTAACTTTATCCCAACTCCCTTCAAAATAGAATTGTTAACTGAAGGGCATATTGTCTCCCTCATTTTAAAATTTATTTTAAATAATATTTTAGGACTTTTCTTCGCCAAGTAGACAAACTAATCAACGAAAAATTTGGTCGAGCGATTCTGGAGCTTGCTCCACGTGTATATTCCACACAAAAGCCCTAGTGCCTTGTTTTCGGGCCTTGACTTTACGCGGTGGCGGAGAAGACAAGACAAAATAAGTGTGCAACAGGAAGCAAGTGCGAAAAGAGTGAATTGACACAGCATTCGATACAGGTTCATTCGTTCACACCCTCAGATAGTTAACCTCAAAATTTCTTATCTTTGGCCCAGGAAAAATTGATCATAATTTAGTTGTTGAATCACCAGCAAGGATAGTTATTATTGGTTGTTTGGTGGTTCTTAAGGAGGTAGGGTTCCACTCCTACCAAGTGCCTCTAGGTCTTGGACTACTAACACATTTCCTTACATCCTAGGAAGATGAACTCTTAGCTTTTAGGGAATAGTTCAAGTGTAAGGAAGATGAACTCTTAGCTTTTAGGGCATTGTTCAAGTGTAAGGAAGATGAACCCTTAGCTTTTAGGGCATAGTTCAAGTCCAAAAAACTTTAAGGAAAATGAGCTCTTAACTTTTAGGACATAGTCAAGTCCAAACAAATTTCAAATGGACTTGAATTTTTTTAATGGTTTTATTAGATGGAAAGGTGCTTTACACTCATGAAATGAAGTGATGTCATGGTGAAGCATTAAATCAAATAATAATAATAAACAACATAATGTTGACTTAATTAAAATACTACTAATAATAATAATAATAGTAAGTTTATTAATTAATTTTTTATTTGTAATTTTTTATTATTATTACAAACCAATCTCTTGGAGAGTAAATTCATTAATATGCATATGACATAAAAGAATTTTTAAATATGATTATTCATAACTACTATATTTCATAATTCTATTTTTAAATTTAATTAATAAATATATAATTAAAGTTAATTGTATAATATAATTGTATTATGAATAATACAATTAACTTTAATTATATAATTAAAGTTAATCAAAAGGCTCAGGTTGAAATCCCCATTGTTGTGAGCTGAGCTATGGGGAGGAGGACATATTGTAGGGTCACAAAAATAAATAAATATATAATTAGAAAGAATAAAGACCTTTGTTCATGTTGAACTTCCTACTTACTGCATATCTAAACTGCCATACAACATATGAAGACCTTCCAAAACAATCTTAAAATTAAAACATAATTGCAATACATAACTTAAGAAAAGAAAATAGACTAGCCTACATTTGACGACCCAACTTCGATTTTAATTTCAAAAATTGCTTCAACATATTGCTTCATCTATTATGGAATAAAGACCTAGTGCATTTTGACATCCTCCCATGTTTCCTTTCCCACATTGATTCCCTCTGCACCCCCTCTACTTGTCATTTCGAGCTTTTCACAGATGAAGGTCCAGTTTAACTTGCAACTTGAAGCAAAAAATTCTTTTGATTAAGGAGTAGTAGTTAAGCCTGATTCTTGGCAACCCCTATATCCCCTTGCTAGTTGAGAAAAGATATTGTATGCTCCATAGTTGCAGTGATGTAATCGAGCTGATAGGTGATATCCTCTTTCCCCTTGAAAACTAGGGCCTTTGATTCTCCCTCCATGCTTTCACTTACACTTCGTCTTACTTTGTCACCCATGGACTTTCACTTCCAAACATGAACCTCTTCATTGAGTATAATAGCCCTAAATATCTTATATATCCTTTCTCCTTTCCTAGCCACTCTCGTCAACCCATGCATCTAGTCACAGCCTTTAATGTATTATCCTACTTCATTCATTTCATTATCCATATATTGCTTACCTGATTCATCACCACTGTAACTTTTTACCAATGCCATTAAGGCTCTCGTACTCAACCATTCTTGCTTCACCTTGTAAATGGTTATGATATATTACAATTCCCTCCTGAATTTACTAAGGTTAATTGTATGAATCAAGTTGTCCAAAGCCTCATGATCATCCATATTCCTCATCCAAGGTTTAAAAGGGCCTGAGTCCTAGCATTAAAGAAGAGTTGCCAATCTTCTATGGGATGATTCTGGAGGATCATGAGATGAGGACAAGGTCTGACATGAGGACATGAGACCTCCCAATAACTTATTATTCCATTATTCTCTCTTAATCCGATCAATGCACAAAATGGTTGACATTTAGTTTCTAATCTCATGGTAGAGGTTTAAAATACTATTGTTATTACCATGGGCCAACATCCCTTGTTCCATGGAGACTCCTTTATTAGCTAAGGCATCTTCCTTGGAATTCATATGCCTTTTGACATAATAAAATTCAACTCTCTTGAATTTCCTAATTCGCATTTTATCCTTTGGAGAATTGGGTTCTGAACAAGGATGGAATTTTATTTAAGTTTAACCACTTGTTGAATGACTATCATGGAGTCTTTAAATACCATCAATTGGTAAATTTTCCTTCAAAATAGGTAGTTCTAGCCCCTATCATGAATCCAAAAATTTTGCTTGGTTACTTATAGAACTCCTCAAGCTTAAGCATATTGAATCTCGATCTATTAACGCTATGTTATGGAGAATGATGAGATCAAGAGATAGATTTGGGAGTTGTTGCAGAAAGGGCACATCAAGCCAAGCTCATCACCTTATGGGAGCTCGATTATATTGGTACAGAGGAAGGACGGGACCTGGAGACTCTGTATTGACTATCAGGTGCTGAACAAGATCACTATCTAGAATAGGTACCCAATCCCATAGATTGATGACCTTCAAGACCAGCTCAAGGGGGGCAAATATTTCATCAAGATTGACTCGAAATCCAGTTATCACCATGTCCTTATTAAACCCTCCAAGATGTGGAAGAATGCCTTCAAATCCAAGAAGGGCCTTTTCTAATGGTTAGTCATGCCTTCGGGTTGACGAATGCCCCTGCAACCTTCATGAGATTGATGGATGACAACTTGCGACCATTCTTCAATGCATTCATGGTGGTGTATTTAGATGACATCTTGATCTTCATCCAGAGTTGGGAAGATCACCTCCTCCATATTTGACAAGTCCTTCAAACCCTATGTGAACATAAGTTGTGTGCCAATTTGGAGAATGCACTTTTGGCATGACCAAGGTTCAATATCTGGGGTACATCATTAATGAGAAGTGTGTGCATGTGGACCCAGCCAAGATACAAGTCATTTGGCCAGCCCCAACCACTCTAATAGAGCTCTGCAACTTTTTGGTTCTTTCCAATTTATATCCTTGGTTCGTGTTAGGGTTCTCTCATATCACTTGGCATTTAAGTCAATTCACCAAGGGTAGAGAAAAAGAAAAGTTTCTTTGGTATGAACCCAACAGAAGGCATCTACCGAGTTGAAGCATCACCTCTTCTCTGCAGTAGTACTCACATTACTAAACCTACAGTAGCCATTTGAGATTGAGGCAGATGCCTCTGACTATGCTATTTTTTCAGTTCTTACTCATCAGGGGCATCCAGTGGCTTACCACAGTTAGACTCTTCCAGACACAATTTGAAAGTATCCAACTTACGACAAATAAATGTATTCCATTATGAAGGCCTACCGTCAATGGAAGAATTACATTATGGGGAAGGAAATGATCATCCACATAGACCACCAACCCCTGCAGTTCATACAGACACAAGGGAAGTTGTAGAAAGATCGCCATTAGAAATGGTCCACATACCTACAATAGTTCCAATTGAACATTGAGTACAAGAAGGGAAACACCAATAATGTTGCATAATTCCTTAGTCGACCACTAGTCATGGCGCTGATCATTTTTCTTGACACTTATGAGAACGAGACTTCAGGGTGGCTGTATCTTTACAAGAGCGATCCATAATTCAGTAGCACATACCAGACACTCCTAGAAGGGAAGAAAGTTCCAAATTTTCACCTACAAGATGCACTATTTTACCACTTGGGACACATCTATTTTCCTTCAAGCGAGCGTGCCAATATGATCTAGGAGGCACATTATAGTCAGTTCATTGGACATTTCGGAGTAGAGAAAATAATGGCAGTACTGCAGAAGTATTTTTATTGGCCAAAACTTTGTTTAGGATGTTGTGAAGTACATTAGATCCTGCACCGTCTACGTCATTGCTAAACCAACCATCAAGAAGCAAGGCCTATATACTCCTCTACCTACTTCTAGTTGACCTTAGGAACCCATCTCCATGGATTACATGCCGGGCCTTCCTTATACTAATCACAATAAGGACTACGTTTTCATGGTCATCAATAGATTCTCTAAGATGGCCATCATGGTAGCCTACAAGAAGAGTATCGCAACAAAGGCCACTGCTAAGCTCTTCTTTGAGCGAGTGTGGGTGCACTTTGGGATCCCACAATCCATTGTCTTAGATCAGGATAGCAGATTCTTAAGTGCATTTTGGTCAAGTCTCTGGTCGATGCTAGATACCAAACTTACTAAGTCCATGACATTCCACCCCCAAACGGATGGCCAAACATAGGTCATCAACAAGATGACTGTACACATTTTGTGCATGTACAACATGAAGCATCCATGTCCATGGGATTAAAGCCTCCCCTATGTCCATCATAGCTACAACAAATCTCTCTATAGTTGAACAGGCCATATCCCCTTTTAGGTAGGGCTAGGATTTCAACCATTATGTCCCATTGACGTGGTCATACCATTTATCGCTACCTAAGTAGATTCGTCTCACGTCCAGTCGGAAGCCAAAAGAGCTAACAAATTCATTGAGCACATTCAACACATCTGCCAGTAGGTCCATGATATATTGGAAATAGCTAATTCTAACTCCAAGTAGTGCCATTATCAACATCAAGTTCTGCACAAGTTCTAGGTGGGTGACAAAGTTTGACTACCTTTGTCGAAGGAGCGCCTCACTGAACCCCACCGCAAGCTTCACCCGCTCTTATATTGGCCATACACCAACATCAAGGTTGTAGGAAAAATGCCTTCCAGATCAACATCCCACCGTTCCTTGGTCTACACCCAGTGTTCAATGAAGACTGCCTTCAGCTATACTTTCCACCATTGTTGGACACATCTGACAATGCAGAACAACTCACACCAACAAAGCTAAACCTAATCAACTCATGGACATGAAAATCAAGAACACTCACAAATAGAGGATCCAACTATATTGATTTTTCAAAGTAGTCCAACTCCTTCACGAGGGCAAGTGGTTCAACAAGGAATAAGTTCAACAAAAATTTCCTCACCTCATGGAGGCTTTGCATGCAATTGGGACCATTGCTTCCTAAGGAGGGAGGAATGATACAGGTGGACATTGGTGGCCACCCACCTATTTCACCTAGACCTCCAGTTGGTTTCACCTATTTCCTTGTTTATTTCAACATTTACTATTTTTAGTAATTTTTTGGGTCTTGACCTTGCAGAGCATTTTTTACCCCCTAAATGGTGTTTTTTTGAGGTCTGTAGTAGGCTCCTACTGATATCTTCCCAAAACTCCTATAGTACTTAGAGAGACCTTTCCAAAAAGGTATTGTACACACCAAACAAAGATATTTTTACCAAGTTACAACCCTAGGAAATTGGTTGCCCAACTAACCCTAATGGGGCCCACAAACTCTTTGTGTTCCATCTCTTGGGGTTAGGGTTTCGTTGTTTAGGGTTTTACGTTGTTGTTCAATAATAAATAGGCCCTTGAGCCCCATTGTAACATAGTTCACAGGCATGTAGCCGCCACATATCTTCTCTTAGATAAGCTACCATGGCCAGAGGTAAATTATTTCCATTTCGTTTGTAAGCATATTTCAATGTTCTGATATTTATGAAATGAAGTGTTATTTCTACTACATTTTGTGTTGATGGTTATATTTGTAATTTTTTGTGTTAATTTTTAAGTTCGAAACATCAAATCCTTTTGAATTCTCAATGTACACCTCTTCCTAAATCACATCATTGACGAATGTTATCTTCACATCCATCTGATGTATACATCCCATATGTGCTGAAAGTGATAGAACTGAGATGATTGAAGAGTACATTACTACTGGAGCAAAGGTCTCCTTGTAATTAATTCCCTCCACCTGAGAGAACTCTCTGGAAACAAATCTGGCCTTGTGTTTCTCCAGAACCCCATCTGTTGCTTTCTTTACCTTGTAAAGCCATCTGGAACTCACCACTAACTTGTCTGTAGGTCCTGGTGTCCAGCAGTAAAAAGGGTATTTTCACCTCTATTTACCCTACATTAATTGTCAATCCAGGAATGATTTTTATTTCAAAGAGTGTACTCAGTTTGAGGCGGTCAATTGTCAGAGTAATGCTAGTAGTACATTGTTCTAATACAAGAGTAAACGGATGCTTGGAATAAAATCTACTTGCTAAAAGAAACCTAAGACTCAAACCATATGTTTAGAAAGCTACAACAATTTATCAGTCAAGGGTACAGTAATAGTAACTCTTCCATCTATAAACTGATGCATTTAGAAAGCACTCAAGGAAAGGATCATCAATCAGGGAACTAGACAACATATGTTGACGTTCACTATAGTCTCAGATCATCTGTACACCAAAGCGATGATAACTCAACAAGAAATGGAATAGAAACTAATTGAATAGAAAAACCTTAACCTACGGAAATGAATGCAATCATATCCTATAGGAATTAAATAATAGTCTTTACTTTCAGGAATTAAGTAACAACCTTTACTTTAGAGATGAATTGAACATAAAGTAGAAATGGAATAGCAAACTAATAGAAATAAAATATAGAACAACAACTTAGATCAAATATGAATGTACAACAAACCATATTAAACACACAACACGTTAAATCATTAAAAGGAACAATAATTTGAACTTCAATACAATAAGTATGAATCATAGCTATAAAGTAACCGCAATTGCGATCACAATGGAATAGCAATCCTGAATGAACAACAATCACAGTTTAAGAACAAACCATACAGTAGTGCCAATTTAGGAATATACAACACTGTTAATCTGTAATCGAACAATAATCTGTAAGGGACAACAATGTTATATCAATTGTCAAAAGGAACAACAATGCAGTATAAAGTTAAAATGAATAACATAGCATTCCTATTGCAAGGAATAACATCACTTAGTTGAATATATAACAAAGCTGATATATAAAACAACAAAGCACATCAGATTACTGAACAGAGTAAATGGAAGAGATCAAACCACACATGAATTAGAAATAATGGTACAGGAACAGGTGATCCACCACAGTCGGGCCCTTAGCCTCCAAGGACTCACTACTTGAGATTACTCCAGAATTAAAGATAGAAAGGCAACAAGATTTATATATTAAACATCAAACAGAGTTACAGGGAATCGCTCTTCATAGAGAGTCAATGATCAAAGTTTCAAGTATCAAGAATAATTTCATAAAAATAATAGTAGTCCTTCCCCAAGCTAACAATGTTACCTCTGCTTATAAAATCCAAGCGAAGATATCAATGATACAGAAGATTGTTAAGGTAGCGATCCCTCAAGATCAAAGTATCCTGAGAGATTCACGAAACTGTTAGGTCTTAGTTATTCTCTTGTTCTCTTGTGTAGATTGGGTATCACCTTTTCCTTTTTCTAGTTGTTATGCTCCAATTTGGATCGCCTTGTTTGAATGTGGTTCTCTGTCAAAGGGAAAGTAGTTAACTGGTTCTTGTCTTTTCCTTTGCAATGGAAATCTTCTGTTTTCTCCTCTGTCTGCATACAAAAAGGGCAATTATCAGTTATTTCTCATTACACATAAATCTTCTAGATTTATCAGATTCTCTTATAATATTCCTAGCTCATGATGTACAGAGGTTATGAGTTTTGAAGAAAAGATGACAAAGTAAATGAAAATAACATACCTTCTCCAGTGCTCAGCACACCCCACCGCTTACCCTTTTTCATGCCCTCATGAAAACATTGTAGTTGACATGCAAGGTGGTGAGGGAGTAGGCTGGAGACAGGATCTCATGAGGAGGTCTATAGCCATGATGCCTAGCTAGGTGCTCAAAAAGATGTCTTGTCTAGCCCTCAGGCATTTCGTATAAGGCTTGGTATCCTAGTGAAGGATGCCAAATGACTGGACTTCGGAACCTACATCCTAACCAAGATGGCCCTTCCCTCAAAATAAAGTCACCATAGAGGCCCAAGTGATCAATAGCTAATTTAAAGTTCTCATAGTTAAACGGTTCCCTGTGTTGAATATTCGGATTAGAAGTCTGATATCAAAATTTAGCAGCTGCAATGGCAAGGTCTTTGATGGTAAAGAAGTATTCTATCCCTTGCCGATTGATTGCTGTATGAATAGGTCCTAATGCTTCAATCACGCTTGGAGTCCTCATTAGGTTCCTATGTTTATTCCATAACTGCAATGGATCTCTAGGCTCAGATCTCACCATAAATCTAATTCATTTTCTTGTCTTTGAAAGGCATTGTAGGCCTTAAGCCATTTTAGTTGATTGACTCCAAAAAAATGAATGCCTGCAGTTGGACATCCCCAACGAAAGGGTTGGGATTCTGCTCTGTTTCTTGATCTAACACAAGGTTGTGCAAATAGAATTCACATAACAATCTCTGAACCTTCACCCCATAGTGCTTACAATAATTTATGAAGTCATAAATAGTGTTTATTTCTATAGGGGCACCTACTTTAACAACTTTAATTTTCAACTGCAAATATCTTTCCATTAAAAACAATGCATAATTCCTAGCAGGTGCTCTACACGCTAGAACGTCAGTATACAAAGAGCATAAGGTATCCATTTGTTTAATGACTACATCTAGTATATGAGTTACCTTTTTTACTCTTTCCTCTTCCTTCTGCCATCCTTCAAAAGCCTGACTTTCAGATAAATTGACATCTCTTAGTTGTTGTTGTAATTCTTCATACTTTTCCTGAGAGACAATTTGTTCTGTGAGTTTTTCTAGTGCTTGTTGGGCTTGCACCAAACCCTCTCATAGAGTTACTATCCTCAGATCACTATCCCACATAGTAGTTGTAAGCGGGAGGTTTACTTGAATCTTCTTATTGCGTCATTCTGTATTCATGGTTCGAATTTCCTCAAAGGATTGTGCCTCTGTTTGAATTTCTTTGTCATAGGCCGTTATGTTATCTGTTTGTATTTCAACGTGGGCAATAGCCGAATGTTGTTCCTCTTGGTTTTGAACGGTAGGCTGGACCTGAGTCTTCTTAACCTTTTAACTAAGTGGTTTCACCGGAGTGGTTACATGCTTTACCACCGGGGTCCTTTTTGCTTTCTTCCTCATCTTCAGAATCCTGATTTGTTGTCGAAGTCGTACTATTATGTTAAGTAGTCTTTTTTGTTCCTTTCGTAATCTTTTTATTTCTTCCGTTTTATTGGAAGGAACAACCGTTCGCTTACTCGGGCCTAGACTTTCTCCTTGGCTAATTTCTTGATTTTCTTCTTGGGGTACTTCCCCATTATTCTGCTGATCGACTCATTTGGGGGTGGAAACCCTAGCTTGTTCTGGTATCTCCTGGGTAACTTCTTCTCCCCCCCCCCGCCCCGCTTCTTCAAAAAATTCTTTCGGTGTATTCTGACTTGGAACAAATTGTTCCTCTTCTTCATCCTCATCATTTTCCTCTCCGGATACCCTTTCATCATGGCCGGAGTGATTCTCTTCTTCTTATTCCTCGTCACACAATTCTTCGAATGCACTCTTATCATGAACAGAGTGCTCCTATGGTTCTTCTTTGGTGTGGAGGTTTAGTGGGCTGAGAGGTTAAGTATATTCACCCATATTGGCCAAAATCTAGGCCAATTCATCTTCTTGCAGTGCATTTTTCAATGGGCTTTCCTCTCGTTGCTATGTTTCTTCTTCCGCTTGACCAGATTGCTCGATCTCTTCCTCTGTTTCTCCCTTATCATTCAATTCTCTTTCGTCCTCTCCTCCTTCCAATTACGGGGGTTTCTCATCCCCTGAATCATCTATCTCCACTAGTTGACTGGCATTCCCTTGGGAATTTTCCAGCCTCCCTCTAATCCATGCCAATCTAACGGATTTCCTTCGTTTCAACGGTCTATTCGATGTACTTGTAGCATGTTTTTGTTTGGGGCCAGTCCCCCATCTATTGTATCAATTAGTTCTTCCCAACCTCTCTGTTGTTGAGCAAGACTGCAGTTAACTATCAATCATATCAACCCATGGTGACTTACTACCAATTCTACATGGCGAGATTTCTTCATGCTTCAGGCAACATCATGTAGTAAAGAATTTTAAAATACAGGCAAATTCATAGTGCATTTTGGTTTTAATATGGCTAAAAGTTTAAGGTGGCATGGTCTTACCACATATTTTCTGCCTTCACAGGTGATGTAATTCTGGATGATTCTCACCAATTCTGCCCACGGCTCTCCCAAGGCTGCTCGTAGAACTCCCTTTCCACTTCGAGTCAGGTTCTGCCCTTCATCTTGGAAAATTTCTATGGCATCTCGCAGCCTTACCTTCTTCAGAGTCCACACAGATCCAGTGGCTGGTAGTCCCAAAACCTCTGCAATTATGTCATCGGTGACTGCTATCTGTCTCCCTCTTACCGTGGAGTGATATTCTTGCAGGTTCTGTAAAAGTTCAATTGCCATGGTCTCGTTGGATTGTTATAGACGATTGAGATAAACTATCCATCCTGCCCTTGTTAGGATTTCTCGTCCAGTATCAAAGACTGTCAACGCTTGTGGTTCTCTACGAATTGACCTTCCTCCCATGCTTAGCACACTGTAAAAACACAGATATGGAAATGGAACAACAGGTTGTTCAAGCTGTTAGCAACCACAGAGAAAATGACGAAACAACAAGTTTGTTCAAATTTCAAACTACTGCTAATCGTTGCAGAGCATAATGCGGAAATAGCTTTGAAACAGCAGGCCATGAAAATTGGAAAACAATATACCGTTAAGCCTTACTATTCCTGTGTAAGAATTATCTGAATGATAGACTGACACGTATGCCGGTGAATTATGAGGTTACCTGCTCCCCCCCTGGAATGATAGGCTGTCCTTGGCTATCAAATGAGGGAGCAGTGTACTGGACTGCCATGGTATGGAGTCAGAAAGGAACAGTGTATACCAAGATGCCATGTTTACAAGAATGAGCAAATTTCCAAAATCGAGATATATAATACAATCGCTTAATAAATAAGAGAATGGTGTGATATGATGCGAGATGTGGAGGATAGGATAGGTGACGTGCACAAAAAGTTCGATGCAGCCACTATCAAATTTTTCGTCATGATTGATTGTAATAGTATTTTATGTATTAAAGGTTCAGAGGAATTATGTTCATAATCTTATTTGATCCATTATAAAGGTAGAAGAAGGGATTCATAAGTGCTATTGGTGTATAAAGAATGTGACGTCAATACCATCAATAGAGCTTTGTTGTCCACAAGTGTCCATAACCTTGACAAAGTTGTTTATTTCACCCATGGAACCATGATCCTTTGTGTATGCTTAGGAAAGTGTTGTAGAATGTCAGAATGGAGACCACTATGCTGGCTTGGTAACCAAATAAATCATAATGCTATTCACTAGGAAGGAATGAAAGGTGGGCAGACGAGCTCGTGATGAGACCTCCTGTTCCAAGGACTTCTTATTTTTTCTGATGTGCCTCTTGGATCATATCCTTGGTGTGGTGGCCATAGTGGGAATGCCACTTCACTTTCTTCCTTATGATCATGGTAGGTTGGCTCTTAATGAGACCCCCTATCCTTCATCTGTCAAACCAAATTATATAAACATTTTTCTTTTATTTTTTCTTTTATAAAGTACTTTTCCTATTTACACACAAAGGGTGGTTCAACACTCCTTAAGAGTAGGGATGGTGGAATAATTCTTAACATCTCAATAGAAAAATATGCCCTTTGTTCTTATTCCTTAATAATGATCAAAGAGGATTATGGGAATTTAGAAGGAACCATCATGATAAAGATAACCAATCATATTGGTATTAGTAGAATTGTGACAGCAAGATGATCGGTAGTTGTGTCCTTTCCTCTTTTCTCTTATCAATTCAGAGCACTTTCTTGTATAGATAGTGATTTTCATGTAATTTGTTGATTTCAGTATCCTCTAGTTTTTGTATTCATTGCATAGATGTATCATTGTGTTTCAAAAATGATCTAAATGATAAAACACACAAAGAAGAAAAAGATAAAACAAGTGTTGTGCACAAACTCGCAAGCAAAAGGAAATAACTACTCGAAACTGTTGTTCATTAAGAAGAACAGTAGAAAAGAAAACAAGCGCAATCAAAACAATGTGAAAATTATTGTCCTTTTGAAAAGGAACAGAAAAAAATCCAAGCGTTGTTCCTTTAGAAAAAAAGGAACAACAAAAAAATGCAAGTGTTGTTCCTCCGAAAAAAGAAACATCAGAAAACAAAAGTGTTGTTCCTTCGAAAAAAAGAAACATCAAAAAATGCAAGTGCTAATCCTTCAGAAAAAGGAACAGTAGAAAATGAAAGTGTTGTTCCTTTGGAAAAAGGAACAGCAAAAAATGCAAGTGCTGATCCTTCGGAAAAAGGAACAACAGAAAACGAAAATGTTGTTCCTTGGGAAAAGGAACAGCAAAAAATGAAAATGTTGTTTCTTCGGAAAAAGGAATAGCAAAGAACGAAAATGTGTTGTTCCCTCAGAAAAGGAACAACAAAAAATGAAAATGCATTGTTCCTTTGGAAAAGGAACAGTAGAAAACGAAAGTGTTGTTCCTTCGAGAAAAGGAACAACAAAAAATGAAAATGTTGTTCCTTCGGGAAAAGGAACAACAAAAAATGAAAATGTTGTTCCTTCGGAAAAAGGAACAGAAGAGAACAAAAATGCGTTGTTCCTTTGGAAAAGGAACAACAAAAAAGAATGAAAGTGTCGTCCCTTTGGGAAAGGAACAACAAAAAATGAAAATGTTGTTCCTTTGGGAAAATGAACAACAAAAAAAATGAAAGTGTCGTCCCTTTGGGAAAGGAACAACAAAAAAATGTAAGTGCTATTCCTTTTGAAGAGGAACAACAAAATGGAGGAAATGTTGTTCCTGTAGAAAGGAACAACAAAATAGAGGAAGTGTTGTTCCTTCCAGAAAAAGGAACAGCAAAGTGCAAAAGTGGTGTTCCTTGAAAGAGAAACAGCAAAGGGGTGAAAATGTTGTTCCTTTCGAAAAGAACAACAAAGTGCAAATGTTACATAACTACAAAACAAAAGAATTATGTACAATATGTAAGAGTAGTCAAATTACTTAATGAACCGAAGGTGGGGAAGATTTCTCTTCCTCAACCAGAATCTGCATGTCAGAGTCTTCGCAGAGTTGCTAGTAGAAGGATTCCCGAGTAAGTGGTTTTGGTATAATTGAACTCGATGGCCATTTTCCTTAAAGGTATGTCTGGATCCATCAATGGTGGTGAGAGTAATGGTGCCATTATCATGTACCTTCTAGATTTCGTATGGTCCTAGCCAGCGAGTCTGAAGTTTCCCTGGAAAATCCTGGAACCTAGAATCATATAGGAGCACCCAATCTCCTTTGAGGAAGACTTTCTTTTTAATGAGGGTGTCATGCCATTTGGCTCGCTGTTGTTGGATTAACACAGTATGTTGAAGGGCAGAGAGCCTTGTTTCATCTAGCTCATTGATCTGCTATAATCTATTAATCTGGGCCTCGTCTAAATCTAGACTGACTTTTTGTGCTATTCGCAGTTTCTGTATTTCAAATTCTATTGGAAAGATTGGTTCCTTTCCAAATACTAGCTGGTATGGTGAATAATCGGTAGTACTTCTCCATGTTGTTCTATAGGCCCACAAGGCTTTTGGCAATCTTGCAGCCCAATCGCGTCTGTGTGACGCAATGGTTTTTGTCAATATGGCTTCTATTATTTTATTCGTGCTTTCTACTTGACCATTTTCCTATGGGTGGTATGGAGTAGTAATTTTATGTTGAATATGATAGTTTTTTAGTGTTGCAGCAATTTTATTACCAGTAAACTGTGGTCTTCCATCCATAATTATATCTTGTGGGAGGCCGTGTCATACAAATATGTGGAACAGGAACTGTATGACGAAATCCTCTGTAGCTGTTGGAAATGCCTCTACTTCAACCCATTTAGTGACATATTCTGTTGCTACCAAAATATATGTTTTTTGATTTGATAATGGGTTAATTGGACCAACGAAATTGAGCACCCATCTTTCGAATGGTTTAATAACTAGATGTGGGTTCAGGGGGATTTCATCAGACTGTCTAGGGCATCCTACTCTTTGGCAATTGTCACAAGCTTGAACGAACTTCTTTGCATCTTTGAAGATTGTGGGCCAATAATACCCTGTTTGCAGCACCTTGTGACCAGTTCTTCGATCTGCGAAATGTCTGCCACATGGTTCGTCATGACAAGCCTTCAAGATGTCAAAAAAATCATCTTCACGGATGCATCTCCTGATGTGCATATCTGCCCCTGTATGAAACAGGTAGACCCCAATCCAAGAGAATCGAGTATTATGCTGGACAATCTACTTTCATTCATTACGCGTCAGATGTTTTGGTAATTTTCCTATTGCTAAATAATTCGCAACATCAGCATACCAGGGTGTTTTAACAGTAACAACGAACAAATGTTCATCTGGGAATCGATCTTCAACTGCTGCTGCATCCACTGGTTTTGGCATTCGTGAGAGAAAATCAGCTACAGGATTTTCTTTTCCAGGTTAGTCCTTTATTGTGATATCGAATTCCTGCAATAAAATCATCCATCTAGTTACTCTACCATTTGTGATTGGTTTATTCGATAAATATTTATGGCAGAGTGATCTGTATATAAGATAACAGGATATCCAGTGATATAATACCTAAATTTATTGACGGCATGTATTACAGCTAAAAATTCTTTTTCAGTCATAGTATAGTTCAATTCAGCAGGAGACAAGTTCTTGATAATATAATAAATCGCATATGGTTTTTTATCTTGTGCCTACCCAAGGACTACTCCAATAGCTGTTTCTGAGGCATCTAATGAAATTTGAAATGCAGGTCCCAATTAGGTCCTCTGAGTACTGGGGCTATTGACATAAGCTTTTTCAGATCCTCAAAAGCATGATCACATTTTTCTGTCCAAACAAAGTCAACATTCCCTATCAGTGGATATAAAGGTGCAGCAATATGAGAAAAATGTTCTATAAATCTTCTATAATAACCAGAAAATCCAAGAAAAATGCACCTCTGTCTAACTGGTAGGAGTAGGTATTAACAAAATTATTTGAATTTTGGCCGGATATACCTGTATTCCAGCTACAAAGATATAATGGCCTAGGATAAGTCCTTCAGTCATCATCATGTAGCATTTTTCATGACTCAAACAAAGCCTGGTGGCAATGCATCGCTGCAGCACGTTTTTTGATGTGTCCAATGCTAGGTCGAAATCATCTCTGTATAGTGTAAAATCATCCATATATACTTTGAGCCCTTCATTTATTAAATCTGAAAAGATGCTGAGGATAGCCCTTTGAAATGTGGCAGGGGCATTGCATAGGCCAAAGGTAAAACTTTGTAGGCAAATGTTCCCCAAGGACAAGTAAAAGTAGTTTTGTCTTGGTCTTCAGGGGCAATCTGAATCTGATTGTATCCACTGAAGCCATCCAAGAAAGAAAAGAATTTTTTTCCTGTTAACGTATCTAATACCCGGTCAATGAATGGAAGGGGAAAGTGGTCTTTTTGTGTTCTTTATTTAACTCTCTGTAATCTACACAAATCCTCCATTTTCCATTCTTTTTTGGCACCACTACAAGTGAAGAGACCCATTTGCTATCGGAGATAGGATAAATAAAGTTCACATCTAAAAGTTTTTGAAGTTCAGCTTTTACAATGTCTTTTAGATGAGGGTTAAGTCTCCTTTGTGGTTGGCGAACAGGTCTTGCATCCTTTTCTATGTAAATGTGGTGTCTACATAACTAGGGATCGATTCCTTTCATGTTAGGATAATGCCATGCAAATGCTTTCTTGTATTTTCTTAGTAGCTGGATTAGCTTCTCTTCCTGTTTCAGAGTTAGGTTGTCATTAATGTTTAGAGTTTTTCTCGACTCAATTTCTACAATTTTGCTATTTGATACAGAGGTAGTAGGTATTGTTTGATCGTGAGTGTCTTTGAGAGGATCTTCTTCTAATTCATTATCAAATGCTACCTCTATCATATGACATTGTATGTGAGATCTATATTTAGTCTAGCTAAGAAAGTTGCTAATGACATCATCCTTTGTTTGATCTTTGAAGTTGAGGGCATATTCTATGGTTAATGGGGATCTAATATTTTCAGCAAGGTATAATACATGGTGTTTGTTAGTTTTCATTATTGTGACACTTGGCTGGGTTGGATGATATAAGGCTAGATTTTTTATATTAGCCCCTCTAGTTATGGTCATACTGCCTTGTTGGCAGCCAATATAAGTGTCAGCAGTTGCAAGCCAAGGTCTGCCTAAAATCAATGGATGTCCATCAGGTCGATTTTTGGGGTTTACTATTAGAAAGTCGCAGGATAGTCCCAGGAATCAACGGATACCATGACATCATGTAGTGTGCCTTCTAGCCTAACCACATATCGATCAGCTAGTTCTAATAAAGTGGAAGTTGGTTCTACTGATGTAATGCCTAGTTTTTGACAAGTGTTGGTTGTTAGGATATTAATTGCAGCCCCTAAATCAACTAAGGCATTTACAAAATTTTTCCCATTGATTTGTACTGTTACTATTGGATTTCCTGGGTCTTCATATTTAACAAGTGTTTCTTTTCCTGATAATAGGTCAGATAAGGTGCCAACTACTTGAACTATTGGGTTAGTTGTTATTCTCCTCCTTGGTTTTTGTATGCATAGCTATTTGATGGTTTTTGCATATATCGGAATGTCTTGGATGGCTTGGAGGAGTGGGATTTTTATGTACAAATTTTTAAGTTCTCCCAGAATGTCAAAATCAGGATGTTCTATAGGTCGAGGTATAATTAATCGTTCTGGGAATGGAGGAGAAGATGTGATTACTTGATCATGAGTTTTCTGTTTGATCACATCCTCTTTTTGTAGTGGTTGTTCTATAGGTAACTGATTTTCAGCTTAAGCGGTTTTATCTCCCTTTGTTTCTATGACGCGCCCAGATCATAATTGAAGTTCATTACACTTCCTTAGATTGGTTTCTATCATTGGTGTTTCAATTATTTGAATGGATTGGACGGGTATGCTATTCGGATTAGGGTTAGGTTGGGCTAGGAGTTACGGTCTTAAGTTAGACTGGGGGTTTTATTGTAATGCTGGCAATGTAGGTTGAGGGAGTAGAATGGTTCCTACTGGCTGATTCATTGGCCTTTGCCAGTTTGTCTACCAAGCTTGACTCTATGAGGTAGAAGGGGACCATTGTGTTGAATATACATTTTTTTGCTAATATGGTGGAGCATAGGGAAAAATTGGCCAATTGGGTTGACTTGCTTAATTCGGCCATGATGATGATGAAGGAAATGGTTGTTGTCACCAATCTGAGAATGGAGGTTGATTTTTCCACATAGTATTATATTGCTGAGCATGATATTGTGGAGGCTGAAAAGAAGAAGTTGGATTGGGGAACATACCTTATTGTCGTGGCTGCCATTGACGGTGCTGATTAATTAGGTACACCGGTTCTGGTTATTCTTCCGCTTCCTTGTAGACTGCTTTCAATCCAGGAAGTGAGTGACAGCTCTCTATAGAATGGTCTTTTGTACAAATGGCACAAACTTGAACCACATCTAACGAGCACTCTTTGTGGATGTGTTTCTTTCTACATCTGGGATAGAAGGTTGCCAAATTTTGTTCTACCTCCGCTTGTTTCTACTTGGCCTACATAATATCAAGTTGCATTGTCAGAGTTCCCAATATGTCGGTTTTGAAATTTTCTAATAAATTTCCAATTTCTGCGTGAGTTACTCCTTCTACAGAGATCTTGTTGTCTCTTGCAAACCTATGATGTTCTTCTGGTTTTAGTCTTGTGTTGCCTCTTGAAATCCTGATACAGAAATCAATTATGTGAGCAAAATTTTCCTGATAAATATCTCCTTTTCCCATAATATTTAATGTTTCAATCCATTGTTCCTTCATTCCTCTAATTAAGGCTATTTTTAATACATTGTCAGGTAAGGGTAATGATGCATAAGGAGATATTTGAAGATTATATTGAAAACGTTAAATATACTCTTCTAATGTTTCATTTGGTCTAGCTACCATCTAAAATATTTCATCTTTTAACTCTCTAGACTTGCAGTAGTCCTAATATTTCTTTAGAAAAGCCTCTTTCATTTTATCCTAGTTATTTATAACACCACCACCCAACCCCATAAACCATCTTAAAGCAGCCCCTTTTAATGTAGAGGGAAATAATTTCAGTTTCTAGGGATCAGTGGTATAGTCATAACCTCTACACATCAAATCAAATTCAAACAAGAATGCATCCGGATCTTCTGATGTAAGGCCATGAAATGTAGGGATATGCTGGAGTGGAATTTCTTTCATAGGAGCATTAGCTACAGTGTCCACAATGGGATATTGCAGTGTGGAAGTTTGGGTGTTTGGCTGGTTTTGGGCCATTTGGTCAAATATGAGCCAATAATCTTCTGGGATGTCTAGGAGGGTATTCCTAGGCTGATGAGGGGGAATGGTTTTAATAGGAATGGCCTTAACAACACTCCCTTTATCTAGTATGATCAGAGTTCCTAATGTCTAGGGGGATTTTGGCTCTTGAAGTTCTTCAACTTTGTTATCAATGATTTTTGTAGCACTTCCATTATCCAGGCTGCATAATGGTGAAATTATCCCCAGAGGAGATCTTGGTTCTTTAGTTTCCCCGGCTTCTCCTCTCCCTTCAGAGAGGTTACTAAGGTTCCCTTCATGCAATGATTTTGGGCTAGAATTCTCAATTTCTTGAAAATCTTGCTCTTCGGTTTGACTATGCACCTTAGAAAAGGCTGCAGATGGTGATCCTGTGGCCTGAAGGGAACTAGTAGGTTGTCTAGAAGCAACTTTTCTAGGTCATACTGAAGGCTGAGATTCCGCTTTCTTAAGGATTTCGTCTATAAAGGTTGATCGGCCAAGGGTCATCAACCCCTTAGCTTCATCAAACTTGGGTACTGGTTTAGGATTATTTTCAAGCCTTTTCTGCTTAGTCATGCACACAAATCATATGCTAATTTCTACCCAAAAATAGCAACAAATCTATAGGAAAGCAAGCAAGGGTTCAGGGGTATTACATGCTTCGTACGCAGGTCCTAACCTTCTGTTTTTAAAACCTAATTATATCCTAGCAGGTTCTTTCACTACCCTGGAAAAGAAACAAATGGCTACACTCTTCCCCGGCAACGGTGCCAAAATGTCGAGCAGTAAAAAGGGTCTTTTTCACCTCTATTTACCCTACATTAATTGTCAATCCAGGAACGATTTGTTATTTGAAAGAGTGTACTCAGTTTGAGATGGCCATCTGTTAGAGTAATGCTAGTAGTACAATGTTCTAATACAAGAGTAAATGGATGCTTGGAATAAAATCTATTTGCAAAAAGAAACCTAAGACTCAAACCATATGTTTAGAAAGCTACAACAATTTATCAATCAAGGGTACAGTAATAGTAACTCTTCCCTCTGTAAACTGATGCATTTAGAAAGCAATCAAGGAAAGGATCATCAATCTAGGAACTAGACAACATATGTTGATGTTCACTACAGTCTCAGATCGTCTATACACCAAAGCGATGATAACTCAATCGACAGGAAATGGAATAGCAAAACCTTAACCTACGGAAATGAATGCAATCATATCCTACAGGAATTAAATAACAGTCTTTACTTTCAGGAATTAAGTAACAACCTTTACTTTAGAGATGAATTTAATAGCAAGCAAAAATGGAACAACAAACTAACAAAAATAAAATATAGAACAACAGCTTAGATCAAATATGAATGTACAGCAAACCAGATTAAACACACAACACGCTAAATCATTAAAAGGAACAGTAATCTAAAATTTGATACAATAAGTATGAATCACAACTATAAAGTAACAGCGATTGCGATCACAACAGAACAACAATCCTGAATGAACAACAATCACAGTTTAAGAAAAAACCATATAGTAGTACCGATTTAGGAATATACAGCAGTATTAATCTGTAATTGAACAATAATCTGTAAGGGACAGCAATGTTATATCAATTGTCAAAAGGAACAACAATGCAATATAAAGTTCAAATGAATAACATAGCATTCCTGTTGCAGGGAATAACATCACTTAGTTGAATATATAATAGAGCTGATATATAAAACAACAAAGCACATCAGATTACTGAATAGAGTAAATGGAAGAGATCAAACCACACATGAATCAGAAATAATGGTACAGGAGCAGGTGATCCACCAGGGCCAGGCCCTTATTCTCCAAGGACTCACTGCTTGAGATTACTCTAGAATTAAAGATAGAACGACAACAAGATTTATATATTAAACATCAAACAAAGTTACAGTGAATTGCTCTTCACTAAGAGTCGATGATCAAAGTTTCAAGTATCAAGAAGAATTTCATAAAAATAACAATAGTCCTTCCCCAAGCTAACAATGTTACCCCTTCTCATAACAACCGAGCGGAGATATCAATGATACAGAAGATTGTTAAGGTAGCGATCCCTCAGGGTCAAAGGATCCTGGGAGATTCACCAAACTGCTGGTTCTCAGTTATTCTCTTGTTCTCTTGCACAGATTGGGTATCTGCTTTTCCTTTTTCTGGCTGTTACGCTCTGATTTGGATCGCCTTGTTTGAATGTGGTTCCCTGTCAAAGGGACAACAATTAACTAGGTCTTGTCTTTTCCTTTGCGATGGCAGTCTTCCATTTTCTCCTCTATCTACATAGAAAAAGGGTAATTATCAGTTATTTCTCGTTACACATAAATCTTCTATATTTTATCATATTCTCTCGTAATATGCCTAACTCATGATGTAAAGAGGTTATGAGTTTTGAAGAAAATATGACAAAGTAAATGAAAAGAACATACCTTCTCCAGTGCTCAACACTTGGGACCACTTCCCAAACACTATTTCTGATAATGGAGTCATACTCCTCAACCATGGCATCAACCCATGTTGTTTTCTTCATTGCTTCCTCAAATGAGGATGGCTCAATCTCTACACTCTCACTAATTAGAACCATGTATCCAGTGTACCAATTTGGTGACCACCTCTCCCTGTGCTATGATTTGGGTCCCAAATTTTCTCTAGTGTGCTTCCTTCCATCTCTGGAAGTCTCTGCATGAGTGGGTGCTTCCACTCTCTTCTCCTCTACATGTGGCTGCTCCACATCATCCTGAGGTTCTTCCTTTGGATCTAAAAGCTCCTCATCTACATGTAACTGAATCTCCCTCTCAAGAGAACATCTCATGGCCTTCTCTTCATTAAACTTCACATATATATGAACCATTGTCATCCTGTGATATGGCAGGTACACTCGATAGTTGTGAGGTGTATTAATGTACCCACAAATATGCCCAACCCAGTTGTTGGCTCTAGCTTTTTCCTTGCATCCTTAGTAACATGACTGTCAACTAATGAACCAAATATCTTGTAGTGTACCACATTTGATTTCTTACCTAAAAAAGCTTCTTCCGGTGCACTCATCTTGAGAATTTGATGAGGACTCCTATTTTTCACATATAATGTTGTGTTGCATGCTTCAGCCCATAAGTGCAACAATACGCCCTGATCATGTAACATTACTCGTGCAACTCCCACAATACTTATGTTCTTCCTTTCATTCACCCCATTCTGTTGTGGGTTATGCAATGCTATTAACTCTTGTCGAATGTGTTTTGATGCATGGAATTTCTTGAATTCATTAGACACATATTCTCCACCATGATCACTATTGAGAGCCTTCACTTTCCTACCAGTGTCTTTCTCAACAAGTGATTTAAATTCAGAAAATTTAGAGAAGTATGTTCTTTCTTCTGCGTGAAGAAATTCCAGGACTTATGTGAGAAATCATCTACAAATATTACATAATACCTATGCTTTGTCATGGAGGTTGCCAAGAATGGTCCACACACATCTGAGTTAACTCTTTCAAGGATTTCTTGTGCTTGATTGTCCTTATCATGAAAGGTGGATTTGGTGTACTTCCCCAATGTACACCATTTGCATGTATCTCTATGATGTAATGCACCCTTGGGAAGTCCTGTAGAAATATGTTGCATGATCTTCAAAGCTCTGTGGTGCAAGTGACCTAATATTCTATGCCAGAAATCACCAATGTCTTGACTTTGCACCTTTTCTATTTTTGTGCTCAAAGCAGCACAATCCTCTACATCCAATTTCTATAGGTTCTTCACCTAAACCCTGATCTGCTTCACTTGTCCTAAGACTATGTGATGAAGGAAAGCCTTTCCTTTGTTGAATATCACATCATATCCACGGTCCTCCAGCATAGCAACTGAAACCAAAATATTCTTCATACCCAGAACATACATGACATTTTTTAATCTAAGAGGAGAACCATACTCAATCTAAAAAGTAAGAGTATTGATGTCAGTCACACTATACCTTCCATCATCTCCCATTTCAATGTGCATCTGGAGGTACTTCTTCTCGAAGTCATTGGAGAATTATTTGTTGTCGTTCATATGGAATGAGGCTCCACTATCCAGATACCGCACACTACCCATCACCAATGTTACCATGCAAGTGACGAGGGTGAAATGCAACTCGAATTGTGAAGTAAGATCTTCACCTACCTCTCCTCCTGAGGGATTCTTTCTGGCCTTCTCATGCGGACAGTTCATGACATAGTGTCCCAAATCATGATAGTGAAAACATTTAATCTTCGACAAGTCCTTCTTATTTCTGCCTTGAATGGAATATGATTTGGAATGGGATGGATTCCCTTTCCATTTATTTCCTTTCTAGTTAAGGCAAATTTCTCCTCATCATCATGCTTGGATGGGGATCCATCTCTGGTGTTCTATTGAATCTCTTCTTGCACCAAGTTGGACCACAAAATCTCCCACTCTAGTAGCTTCTCCCTTCGATTTACTGAATCTCGATAGTTGTGCTAGCTCTTGGGAAGGCCTCGAAGTGCTAGGCTGAGTATATCATATTCAACAACTATAACACAACCACTTCCAAGCTCATCCCGACATTGGGTGAACTTGGTCAAATACTTTGGTATTGTGTCACCCTTCTCCATCTTTATTTTTTTGAGCTTGTCCTTCAATGTCAGCTTCCTATGGTCACTGATGTTTTGAAATGAGTTTGTCAATGCCTTCCACATTGCATATGTATTTTCCTCACCATGGAGGTTCGATACAATATTATCTCGAACTCCTTCTAGTATGATCCTTCTCGCCTTTGAAACACATTTTCTTCATTTTGCTAGATCTTGAGCATCAGTTGCTGGAGGCTTAGGAATATCTTTGTCTATGAATTCCTTAAGCCTATTGTCTTCCAACACTACATCCATCTTGTCCTTCCAAGAAATATAGTTCGAACTACCCTCAAGGGCATATTCGAGTCTCAATCTGTAGAACGACATCCTACTGACTCTAAAGAATGATACTGCAAATTTGATTTTGTTGCGAAATGGAAACAAAAAATTCCAATTTAAATTTGTCCCTGAATTCAAACAATGAATTAAAATCAAATTATATTCCCATAAAAACTTGTAAATAGTCAATTAAGTTTAATTAACTTAATTACCTTAGGAATTTTGTGTTGGAAGTCTTTCTAAAGTCATGTATATGTTCTCTTTGAGTTTTAGGGATCTAGGATGAGCTTGATTATGAGTTGTAATTAGATAACTCATTTTACTAAGTTATGTTCGGTTAAATTAGTTCCAAACTATTTAAGGAACTAATACAAAGTTAATAGTCAGTTGGTGCACTAGTGCATCCACGAGTGTCACTCTAATCAACTGAATATTCCCTCATTGGAAACTCATGCATGTTGATTCTGAGAAAGACCCACTTGAGACTAGAGTGCAAGGACAGTGTACTATCAGTTGCGTGATTTACTAAGTTGTAAATATCATGCATGCATTCAGATAAGGACCTATGTTTGGATTGCGCAGTTTTGGAAGAATTAATTCCATTTAAATACGAGTTATTCATCTTAGGAATTGTGTAAGGAAATAGGGGCTTGGAGAGGTGCAGAATTAGCTAAGTGTTGGCCAAGAGCTTGCTTGTGAGTTGAGAGAGTTGAGCATACTTGTGCGGAATTGTTCTACTTAGAAAAAACTTTGTATCATCGCTCATATTTATGATATATGCGATAAAAATAACGGAGTTTTGAGCAATGGATTTCCCCATATACATCTTGTGTTATGTGCCATTGATTAATCTTCTTCCTGTTCATATTGTTTTCATTGATCTATTGGCTTCCACTAGTTGAAATTAGAAGTAGATTGTTGTCCTATTAGTTAGTACATTACATGAGCTTGTGAATCTACAAGATTTTCTACATGGTATTGGAGCTGAAGACAATATACTAGAGGATATTTCGAAGTTTTGATTTTTGGGTTACAAATGAAATTCAAATTTGCAATACATACTTCAAGATTGGCAGATGGTGTTCTATGTTTTGTGACTCAAGTATGCCCTAGAAATCAACTAAAATTTTATAGCCTGGAGGGACAGAATGCAGGTTGTGCTAGAGGATAATGGAGTGAATGAATTAGTTGATCAACAAATTCATATGCCAGCAGCATCAGATGCGCAACATTTGGTCGAATGGAAGAAGTGTGTGGTGAAGGTGAGGTGGATAATCCTTGAGGGAGTTTGGTACCACATTGTCTCGAGTTTCCATGGCAAGGAAACTTCGTATGTTATGTGGAAAACAATGAAGGACTTGTATCAAAACATAAGTGACCAAAGGAAATTGGCACTGAAGGATAAACTTCAAAAAATCAAAATGGAGAAAGGCGAGATGATTCCAAAATACTTGGAAAAGTTCAATTAGTGTCATGATGAACTTGGAAGTGTTGGAATCACAGTTGCCAAGGATAATATGGTGAGTCTTTCTCTTCAAGGACTCTCAAAGAGTTGGCATAGTATTATAGAAATTTTTGGGTACTTCAACCCCAATCATAAATGTCCATAAACTGAGGGCTCCTAAGTCCCTAAAAGTGTTGCTTCACTACCTAAAGGAACAAGGTCAGCTGATT
>APFE030569468.1:92330-105210 GCA_000404065.3 Pinus taeda
ATGCATACTGATTTTCTCCTCTGTAGGGTGCGATGGTCAGGAATGGACAAATGGCAGGGACAAAAATGCGAGGTGGAAGATCATGGAATCTTCCAGAAGCTTCCCCTCTGACACTTGCCTTTCTATTTTCGACCAGGGATGAGTAAGAGATCATCATTCTCCAAGTGGAAACAAGAACAATCAGAGAGAAGACACTAATCAAGACCCTAGAAGATGACTCACCTCCCTATAATCATCTATATATGGATCCCTCATCACAGAGATCCAGAGGCTGGAATTGTGTATCTTATAGAGAAGTGTTGTTGGTTTTCTGGTGTACATTCATAGTGTTGGGTGATCTAAGCTTTGCTTGAGGTGAAGAAGGGCTTTCTAGCTGGAGGATGATGCTGGGTCATAACACATGGTTGTAATCCTCTTGCTACTTTTCATCTTAATAAAGCTATTCTAGTTTTCCTCCATATTCTTGTGTACTTGTTTATATATGCATTTGTATGGTTAATACACATCTGGTCCTATGTTATTTATGAATATAGATCATTGTTTCTTCGATAGTAGTATGTTGTTGTGATTCCACAGGTGCTCTTTGAAGCTGGGCAGACGAAGAACAAGTGGCGAAGCTCTATCAAGAAGGAGAGGAGATCAAGTGCAAGACTAAGGTTGGTCTTCTTGGTTCTCCTCTTTTCTATTTTCATAAAGGAAAATGAAAGTAGACTTGTTTGTTTCTAAGATAGCCACCCATCTTAGTGGGAATAGCAGCATCTGAGTGGACACTATTCCCGGTAACAAAATGGCAACTCCACTGGGGAGCGACTAGATTGTTTGTTACCCTATCTATCTTTGTTTCTTTTATAAACTTATAGACGGAGCCTGAAGCCAAGCCAGCTAGCCTTCGAACTACATTTGTTATACGAATGCAAAGTATATCAATGTTGCTTTAGTCTATATTTGGGTTATGTTTATGAATTAAACAATCGATCTGCAAACAATCTAATTTCCCTAAGTGGTGGCTCTAGTAAGCTCTTT
Organism: Pinus taeda; assembly: GCA_000404065.3. NCBI lineage: Eukaryota > Viridiplantae > Streptophyta > Pinopsida > Pinales > Pinaceae > Pinus > Pinus taeda. The sequence goes on from APFE030569468.1 coordinate 93,354, forward strand.
AGATCACCCTTGTGTTTTACATACACTGAACATTACTTACTCGGCCTAAATCCCTGAACTGAATTGCAAATTGGGAGTGAAAACTTGTTTAAAGTCTCGCATTGGTACCATCGCACCCTGCCTTCAAGGCAGACTGTATACATCACACTTCCCGAGTGTAGTAGGTGCGTTGCATACTGGTTTCACTGTGTAACAAGTGTGATGGTCAAGGAAGGTTAACTTTACCTTCAGACTGTGGTTTTTTCTCACTGTTTTCAGTCCTATTAAGGATTTTTGCTGTCGGTAGTCAGTGTATCTTTGTGAAAACCCCCTTCTCTTGCATTATTCCGCCTCCTTAGTGCAAATAACTGTAAGTGTTTTATGTATTGTGTGCCATTTTCAGTTCTCTTTTGCAAAAAAGTAGCATAGTCGAACTGTCGTTTCTGGATCTAAAAGTGTCGTAGCTATCGTTTTTAGTTTTAGAAGACAATCCCATTGTTCTTGATAGTCGATTATACAGTTACTATTTCATATGATTTGAATTAGTAGTTTTTAAAGTGTCGAAAAGAAACTTTCATTTCAAAATCGCAAAGTGTCTCTCTTACCTTCACTTCATTTTGAAAAAGAAATTTGTTGAGTACTGTCGCTTTGAAAATAATTCAGATTTGCACATAGCTTTCTTATCATCATTCATACATTAAGAAGGCTGAAAACAAATACATGCATGAGCATTTGCATTTCGACAGCTTGGTTTGATTTAGGACAGTGCATTTAGCATGTGCTCTGTGCTCTTTACAGAAAGATTCTTAACTTTCTTTCCTTAGTAGCTAGGATTTTCATTGCCGAAATAAGATTAAACGTTTGTTTATCATCTTAGACTGCATTTTAGGAATTGTATACACATCACACGGTGAACCTGAATGGAAAATTTTTAAGCAAGATCAACTTAAAATAAATTTAATGAATCTAAGAACGCTTTGGAACCTAATGCACAACATCTAGAGGTCTAGGCTAGAGATGTATTATGGCGTCGTAAAACCTGGTAATTGTTGTTTTCAGTGTTGGTTGGGTGATTCCTCCACTCTTAGATGACAAGTACCAGTACGGACTTGTGCTCCCACGTACCGTTGAGTATATATTGGGAGACCACAATAGGTTGCATCCTTTATCCCTAGGAAGCCGTGTCTGCCATCCTATCGATCGCAATGCACTGAACACAACATTCGGGAAGATTGACTGCCGTACCATAAAAAGTATTCTGCAGTTTTGTGACTGGTTTGGTAATCCTCTCTACCTAGATCTCCAGAGAAGTCCATTTTTCTCCTTTTTAGACTCCTTAAAGGAAAGGGTCCTCTGAGCGCTTGTCACTTGAAGCTCAATAAAAATCGAAGGCGACTAGAGTCATCTTTTGTTTTTTCTCAACTCTTTAAAATTGAAAAAACAAGTTGTGTCAAATCGTCTAAAATTGATTTAATTCGAAAAACATTTTTTCCCTTTTTATTTTGAGTTGATCAAGTAATTCGCAATCGTGGAAGAAAGTCAATCAAAACCCCATCGTTCGCGGAGACTTACGAGTCAACTGTCGTTGACTCCAGAAGCGAAACCATTCCAGACAAAGCAAACTCGTTTAACCGGATCAAAGTCCCCTAGGTTGGTTGGAGCAAGCACTCCAACATCCTCAGAGACTTCGCTTACTCCGAACATTTCTGGTGTCCCTGCCTCTACAAAATAAATTCTACAACAACAAAAGGACATTACAACTGATCCTAGTGTGACGGTTAACACTTCTATTCCTGAACTGACTTCGTCTACAGCCAATTCAGAAGGTGTTACTACCCAACCGTCTATTGCTGTAGAACTTACATCTTCTCCAGCACCAGAAATATTTTACGGACCTGACGGTCTGCCTCTTCCTCCCGGATTGATTGCCGTAGAAGAGATTGTGGAAGATCCTCCATCTAGCACTCCAACGCAACTTGGAGCTGGGATCGCCCTGTATCCTTCTTCATCAGAAGATATTCACCCACCATCGGAAGCTCCTGAAGAATCACTGAGGAATCTTTTGGATAGGCTTAATACGTCTGAACAACCGTCAACATCAAGGACTATGTTACCCGACACAGTAACAGCAGAAGCTCCTTCTGCTATTCCGACAATGTTCGTCGACGTGCCATCTATCCCAACCAGCTTTGAATCACTGGATGGAGTCCATCTAGGGGTTATCTCGACAGTATGGACTATTCCCGTTTGTTCATCCGGAATTATATCTGGAATCTCTTATATTGAGTCTCACCAAATTGATTGGTCACAAGGTCAATTTGGGCAAACCGGTCCCCAAAGGCAAATCATTCCTTTGAGTATTGGATTACCGTCGTATGGAGGGTTGTATACCCTTTCATTTCCTTCCTCGGAAGGACAACCATGCATGAGTTCACAACAAAATTTGGGTTATGCTGGAATCACAACTAGCGGTTGGGTGCCAATCCTGTCTCAACAACCAAGAGTTGTATGCTCAATACAACAAAGTTTACCTATGACAAACATCCCCACTATGTTAGCTATTGTGGCAGTATCACAAGCACAAGCGTCACCAGTTGTATGCCAACCTCAAGTTTCACAGGTTGTAATGCAACAAACTCTTGTACCCACGACACAACCACAATCACCAACTAGCGGAATGGCGTAGGTTCAAATGGGGAACACTAATCCCCATCTTGGTCAAACAGTCAGTACTGGACAATAGCCCATGACTTCAGAACCATGGCTAGTGCAATACCAACAACTGCAATTCCAGTAGGCTTACCAAGGATATGAGCAACAAGTCTTTTCAAGTAATGGGCAGCCGTATCAACCATATCATAATGGTTATGCCCATCAACCTTACCAAAGTTACCAACATCAAATGTATTATGCTGATATGCAAAGACCAACTGCTCAAACGATTCCATCTTATCCTGGATATGCTCAACCAAGCTTGAATCAGCAGTTTCCTTTTGTGGCAACTTTAGAGTTACCAGATCTAAGTCAACTAACGAACGATCCAATTGCCTATGCCCCTTGGTGGCCGGCAATTCCGCATAAACTTCCGTCAGATATTCCTAAATTTAATGGGAATCCGGGTGAAGACCCATCAAATCATGTGATGACATTTCATCTATGGTGTTCATCAAACACTCTCAATGATGATTCGATTCAGCTTCGCCTCTTTCAACGCACGTTAACTGGTCTGGCAGCAAAGTGGTATATCGAACTGCCTAGAGCTTCGTTTGATAACTTCAGTACCCTAGCCACGACCTTTTTAACCCATTTCAGTTACATATAAGGTACTAAACAGGAATTGAGCTACTTACGAATTTCAAACAAACAACATCCACTCACATATCCGATCATATTCATGAGTGGCGACGTCGTCATAGAATGGTAAAAACATATGTTCCTGATCAACTATTGGCTGAATGGTTTATTAAGTCTCTGTTACCTTCTATTACAGAAGATGTGGCAATGGGAGGAGTCATCACTGAAGAGCAAGTTATTGCTCGTGCACAATATCTAGTCTTGATCTATACTCAGTCTAGCACGCTCTACGATAAAATCCCTGATGCTCCTAGACCATAATTTTCCGTTCCTCTGCCTCCTAAATCAAACAAAGACTCTCATGTCGGCAATGGTGTGATAGGTACGACAAGCACTAAAACCACAAAGGCTACATCGAAAAAAGCCCGCACAGTTTTGAGTCAAAATGCAAATGAGGAACTTCTAGCCTCGGAAGTAAATGCTGTGTCGGCAGACAAAGGAAAAGAACCCAAGCAACCGGGAGGCAAGAAGAAAAAACAAGGGAAGAAGAAGAACCAGGAGGACTCATCTCCTAGAAAATCTTCTGCAAACCCTTCTGGATATGGGAAACCCAAAACTCCATGTCATATATGTGACGATGATCATTGGACCAGAGAGTGTCCACATAAAGAAGAACTTAGAAAATCTTTCAAAAGTTCAAAAACCTCGGCTGTATTGACTGATCCATTTCCAAACCCAAGAACAAATCTGGTTGCTAGCAAAAATGCTTCCCCGTCCCAAGTGCTAATGTTGTCAGTTTCAAAGCAACTGAATGATGCTCTAATATTGACAAGGAGTAAAGATTATGGGAATCCACAGATGTTGAAAAACAAGGATAATGATCAACCTAGTAGTTCAACAACAACTTCAACAGAAGTTGTGCCACCCATCATTCCTGAATTAACAATAAAACCGCCAAAGGGAAAAGTACACAAATCGACGTTTAATCCTCGTGCCCGAGCAGCACAACACTATAATATAGTGGAGGATTTATCCCAATCGCCATCAGCGAGGTCGACTCTTGAGGTACTACAAAATTTCCCTTCTCAAAAGCAGGCTTTATTATCAGCAATAGGTGGGATTGACCCAACGGATTCCAATCTTGTATCTTTTAATCACAAAGGATATGACCCTCAGTTACTAGCTCAACTAGCTTTCCTCATTCAAGTGAAAACCCTTAACAAAACTATTCATAGAACAATTATTGATGAGTGGGCATCCACATGTATCATGTCGATGAGTTGCTGGAAAACTCTAGGGTCTCCATCCTTGTCGCGATCATCGACGACATTGAAAGCATTTGATGGATGAACATACACCCAGTATGGGATACTAAGTAAATTGCAAGTCAAACTGGGGGTCAAAACAGTAGAAATCAATGTTGAAGTCATCGACGGAAACCTCGATTACAACATCCTACTGGGAAGACCCTGGATATACGCCATGGTAGCCGTTGTGTTGACCTACTTTAGGAAAATTGCATTTCCTTCCCAAGGAGGAATTGCAATCATCGACCAACAAACTTTTCTCCCCAACAGTTTGCAACTTACGGGAAGCATTCCAATGATCCATGGAAGCCCTAGCATGCTTCACAATATCAGAGTAGGCCTACTAAAATACCCTACGTTAATGGGAACTTTTACCCTACCGCCTCCTACAAATTTGGCGGAAGTGGCTAATGTAGGAACCTGCAATATGATATCTTCCATACAAAAGATGTCAGAAAACGATGTTAAAATGGATCATCTGCAAGTTTTGCCTCTAACCCCACTGGAAATATGATAGAAATCAATGTTTTCAGCATGGGAGGTAAACCTGCGTCAACGCTCATCAAGCGTTTGGATAGATAGGTCTAAAGAATATGGCACCCCTTCAGATCCTTGGTCACAAGTACACTCTACAGACGAAGGAATCATTCAATCGATGATGATTGATGGGGCAACATGGGAAGATTACCACCATCGTTCCCATCTTCTGAATTGGAAAGAAGATAATTCCAGCAACCTACAACATCCTTCAATATTTGACTTTCTGACAAATACTATAAATACGGTGGATTCCGAGAGAAACCTATCCAATATCGAAGAGACTACTGCCATAAATATCTCAACCAAAACAAATGTTGTAGAGAATATTCATGTTGGCAAATCTTGTTCTTCTTCAGAAATGGAAATATATAGCACTCTCTTTCGCGAGTTTAGAGATGTCTTTTCTTGGTAATATGATGAAATGCCAGGTATTGACTCGAGCATAGTTGAACATGAAATTAAGATGTATCCATATGTCAAACCAGTACGACAGTGGCTAAGGCAAGCGCACCCTAAGAAAGTCGTTGCCATCAAGGCGGAAGTTTAAAAACTCCTCCATGCTGGTTTCATTTACCCCGTTCCTCTAACCGATTGGGTATCGAATATTGTTCCTGTGATGAAAAAACAATGAATGATTAGAGTGTGCGTCGATTACATGGATGTAAATCAAGCTTGTCCAAAGGACAACTACCCTACACCCTTTATTGACCAGATAATTGATGAATGCGCCGGATGCGAAATATTTTCATTTATGGATGGTTTTTTCAGGTATAATCAAATAAATATCTGCCCACAGGACGAGTCAAAGACTGCATTCATTTGTCCATGGCGCACATTCGCATATCGCAAGCTACCCTTTGGTTTGAAGAACGTAGGGGCAACTTTTCAGAGAGCAGTGAACTATGCTTTCCATGACATCAAAAACATCATTCAACCATATCTCAATGATCTCCCAGCTCATTCGTGAAAGCAGACCGATCATTCATGCCATTTGAGAGCAATATTTCTACGTTGCCGACACTACAAGATACAACTCAATCCGCACAAATGTGTGTTTTGTGTCAGTTTTGGTCGTTTACTTGGCTTCGTAGTCTCAAAAGATGGGATTCGTCTTGACCCTTGCAAGGTTCAGGCAATCATCGATTTGCCTCCACCTTCAAACTTGCTTCAAATTCAGAAACTCCAAGGGAAAGAAAATTTCCTCAGGAGGTTCATTCCAAATTACGCTGAACTAGCTAAAGGTTATACTCGTCTATTGAAAAAGGAAGTACCCTTCGTTTGGGACCAGGTCGCGCAAGACTCCTTTGATGTTTTAGAGAAATCTCTAATACAAGCGTCATTAATGTATGCTCCTGATTATCAAAAAGACTTTAACCTATATCTAGCTGCAGCAGATACAACCATAGCAATGGTTTTAGTTCAAGAAGACAATGGAATTGAACATCCTATATATTATTTAAGCCGAAACTTAAATGATATGGAAATGAAATACTCCTACATTGAAAAGCTCGCCCTCACAGCTGTTCAAGTGATACAGAGATTTCGACACTATGTCCTCTTCAGAAAAAATACCATTTTATTAGATTGCAACCCCATGACTTATATATTGTCACGACAGTTGCTGGGGGCCAAATATTCAAAATGGATAGCAATTCTACAAGAGTTTGATCTGGAATTCAAAAAATCCAAATCAAAGAAAACCCTGGTATTCGCAGAGTTACTATGTGATCTCCCATCGTCGTCCAATGATGCAACATCCAAAGAAGCAATCGTGGATGAAAAATTGTTTCTGATATCTTCAAGCAATCTGTGGTACAGAGATATAATCATTTATCTCCATACACAAACATATAGGTCTAATACCTCACGTTCCGAACAACGACGTATTTGATACCAAGAAAAATACTACGTGATCATCGGTGATACTCTTTACCGTCGTGGTATCGATACAGTTCTACGGAGGTGCCTCACCCATGAGGAGGCCGAAAACATCCTGAAAGACTATCATTTAGGCACATGTGGGGGGCATCAATCTGGTTATGCTACAGCGCAGAAAATTTTGCGAGTAGGATACTTCTAGCCAACAATGTTCAAAGATTGCATAACCGCAATTAGAAATTGTCATGCTTGCCAGATTTTCGATAGCAAAACCAGAAGACCACCCACACCGCTACAACTAGTAGTAGTTGTTGGGCCATTCTCCAAATGGGGAATAGATTTCATGACATGTAATCCCACCTCGACCGAGGGGCATGGGTATATAATAATCGCGGTAGACTATTTTACCAAATGGGTCGAGGCGATGCCTATATTAAACAACAGCGGCGAAACGACTGCCCTTTTCTTTTTTAATCACGTAGTCTCCAGATTCGGCGTTCCACAGGCCATAATCAAAGATCATGGATCACATTTTCACAATCACATGATGGTTGAGTTGGCTACCAAATTAGGACTGTCCCATGATAGCTCTACTCCGTACTATCCGCAAGCTAATGAACAAGTTGAGGCAATCAACAAAGTCCTAAAGCGCATGCTACAAAGGATGATCAGAGTCCACAAACGAGATTGGAACTTAATCCTGTACTCATCCTTGTGGGCATACCGGACATCGGTAAGAAATGCAACCGGGTTCACACCTTTTCAACTTGTGTACGGTCTCGAAGCAATCTTACCAGTTCAATGTGAAATCTCGTCCCTCAAACTCGCAGTCGACCTTCTCCCCGGAACCTCAGAAGAAGAGGCTCGTTTCTTGGAACTGATCCATTTGGATGAAACCCGTCGTGATGCAGCTTTGGCTAATGAGGCTCATAAAAAAATGAGTAAAAGCACAGTTCGACAAGAATTTCAAACCTTGCGTCTTCTTAGAGGGTGACCTAGTTTTACTTTATGACCAGGAATCTGATAAATTGGGAGCAGGGAAATTCAAATCGTTATGGAAGGGTCCCTATATTGTTAAACGAGTATTAGGAAAATGAGCCTACGAGTTGATGAACTATGATGGGATTCCATTGGTGCAACCTCGCACGGGTTGTACCTCAAGCGTTACTATGCTTGATTTCACATAGTAATCCTCGTGCTTTTGTTACATTTTTGTTTTCGCCAAGAGCATTTAATTTGGTTAAGTAATCCACTTTTTGCATTCGTTGCAGATGTCGAACTTACTGGAATCATTTGTTGGATATGCCAACGGAGCAAGTCGTAGTTCGCGGAACCTGTCTTCTGCGGCATGGGCCATTTTCAATCCCAGCGGCGAGTTAGTAAGTTTCAGAGGAGTGTGTATTGGTCGGTCTATGAACAATATCACTGAGTACAGCACATTGATAGAACTCATTTCTGATGCCATCACACATGGCATATGCCGACTTGTCGTCAGGCTAGACTCACAGCTCATCATTCTACAACTCATCGGCATCTATGCTGTACGCAATCTAGCTATCTATCGCATGTTCCTAAGGGTCAAAATTTTGGAAAGACAGTTCGATTTCATCCAATATCAACATATTTCCATAAATTTAAACACATTAACAAACTCATTGGCAAATTATGTGTTAGATAGACATTTGCGACATTTATAAAAAGAAGCATCACATCAATGTATGCAGTAGGATCATGTAACTTAACCAAAATAAAGCTCCGAAAATCAAAAATATATTTCATAACTATTTATAGTCTATACATAATGTTCTGTAAGCAAGACAAAATCGGTCAAATGACCCAAAACTCAAAATGCTAGGGGGCACCCTAGTCTAATGATGTTGATGATAACAAGTCACCGCCTGTGCAATCATGCGTAAAAGCCTAGTCCATCGACTCGGCACTCCAATAGTATGTCGCTGCAACCACAGAGGCAGCTCGTCGATCCTCACATCTGGGATACCAAGGGTAACACCCTCGATCTGCTCCTATAGTGCTGAAAGAGTCTCGACCACATCAAGGTCGCGAAGGATGGCCCTCCCAACAGCCTCTCCTGTTGGAGTAGCCACTGGGTCTCTGCGGCATACTGTCAGTCGAACTGGTCCAATGTCTACATAAGCACATGAGTTTTGATTAGTCTTGATAACAAAATAAAGGACAATGAATAGATATATGGTAAGAATAATTACCCATGGCACCCCACTGCTCGGCAGCCAGCAGCACCAAATCCGGGTCACCTCGGAAATCCATACCAGCATATGGGAACCTGGCATAAAACATCTCCTAACGATCGAACCAATCAAAGAAGGTCTCAGAAAAAGAAATTTGGGGCTGGCCAGTGTACCGAGACATGAGGTCAACCCATCTCTGCATCTGTGGTTCAGTCAGTGGAGGTAGGCCAAGTGAAATGTACTGCAGCTGCATCAATGGGATTCTCTCCAAGGCGAAAGCATTCAAAATAGAACCATAACCAAAGTTCTTGGATATTACGCTTTTCACCTTGGTCAACTGTTCTTTCATCACAGAGAGTACTGCATCACACCAATTGAACACCTTCGGTTCAAGGCATTCCAAAGCATATTGCATGTAAGACCTGTTGGTTATGTGAAGAGCAGAACTACCAGCCAGTCTAGCAAAAGTGAACAGAATGGTCCACAAAGGCCAGTCAATGACATCTTGGACATTGATCTTGTTGTCCGTACTTGGCTGAGATTCCTCTCTGCAGTGCCGGCGAATGTACTCCCTCACAGACTCACCCCCACGGGCGAAGCCTGATAATGAGAGAGGGGCACCATGCCTCGATAAACCGGTCAGAAAATAGATGTCCACGACAGTCAAGGGGATCGATTTGCCCCTAATCTGGAACACCTGGTTGATAGGATCCTAGGCATTGAGGAAATATTGCAACAAACTGATTTGTTTCCTCATGCTAGAGATACGGAAAAACTACAACAAGCCACAGTTCCGCAATGCAGCTACTGTGCCCGGATCATGTAAAGCAATAGCATCCTCTTCTTCATGCTCATGTTCTCGCCATGTAACAACCATTTTTGCTCCGATGAATCTCTGAAAAACAAACAAGAGAAGAGTCAGGATCTTCATTTGGTAAAAAACAGGCAAACATCCATGAGGAAACTATGCAAAAACTTTCCTCCTTGCGCCCATCGCACCCCAGTAAGTGTACTGGTAGCGATGCATACTGACTAGTAAGTGAGAAGATCAGTATGCATCGCACCTTTCGATTAAGGAAGGGTGCGATGGTCCAAGGGAGAGTTCTTCAAACCCCATAGGCTTAGCAAAACAAGGAAATAGGCTCAGAATCCAAAATGAAAGGCATGCAATTGAAGAGCACAAGTTTAGCTCCTACCTGGTCCAAGCGGCGTCGAGAATCGTCCATAGAATCTCCTGGAATCCGCTGGTGAAAATCAGGGGGGAAAATCACCTCCAGAGCTCCAACAAACCAAATTCAAATGAAATGGTAAAATGAGAGGTAAAAGTCACTTTTAATTTACCTTGCACATAATTCAAGCAAAATACTAGTGTTCGTAACTCATTTATCAAACATATGTTTTCATTTCTAATCGGTTTGATGAAGCAAATGAATAGGTAGTACAATCTTTGAAAGGACAAAATGCTAATGGTGAATCAAAGACTCAATGACCATCATCGCGAGCAATGTTACCACAGGGTTCAAGCTCATTAAAAAATAAACCTCCACGAGCAGTTTTAGCACATAGTTCAAGCTCGTTAAAAAATAAACATAAGTCATGAGAAAATGTTTCCCCCAGCATTTAAGCTCATTAAAAAATGAACCGGTAAATAACCATTGTGAATGCCTTATTGCCAGCTTTTGAGCCTTGGTCGTGTTCTCATCATCACCTCCACTCTATTTTTAGTTGATCATTCACCCCCATATGATTGTTTACCCCTTCAAGGAACATCTGCGAAGAGTGATTCTATTAACCATCCTTGTGACACTGCCATGATTGGAAAATTCCAAATCTTACCTCAAATCAGCTGCTACCCGAAACCATCACTCGTTCCTCGAAAACAAGTCTTCTTTAAGCTTTTTTCAATTGACTCGTAAAATATGAAAAGATTGTCGAGCGATTGGCCTCTCCGGCTCGTTAAATTCATCGGATGTGCTATCCCTCCTCTGGATTTTAATCTTTTTGGACCTAAGGGATTATTACACAAAAAGATCAAGCGCTTGTCTTGTTCGACTCATTAAAACTATCGAAAATTCATCCCTTTTGTATTATTTTACACTTTTTCGAACTTAAGGGATTATATCACGAAAATAATCGTTGGAGTCTCCTTTCCATTTCTTTCAGACTCGTTCTAGTCAGCAATGACTGGGGAAAATTGGGAAGAAAACTTGAAGAAACTTTATTGTTAGCAAGTCGCTCTTGAACATGACACTTTCCTTCCGCATCCATGCTAGGTTGGGTTATTCCGTTCACTGGTCATCACCATTGGTCCATCACACCATCCATATTTTGTGTTAACGCTACCAATCCCTCGTCACTGTCGCCGATATGTTCAAGAGAAGTCATTTAGACAATTCACCTGTGTCTCACCCACTGCAATACATTCATGCTCCATTCATTCATGACTGCCACCCTGAACCCTGTATCGTCAGATTGTTTTCACCTCCAAAATCATTTGTTTCATTCTGTGTCGTTGATGTTGGAATCATTAAGGCCCTCCTGCGGTGGGTCACTTCTTGTCGACATCAGCTCATTATCCAAGAAGTTGACTTAGGAACAACCCTTTCAGTACTTTGAAGCTTGCATGCCTCAATGGCAAGTTTCTCACTTTCG